>JAAIUW010000216.1:0-45003 GCA_014851425.1 Senna tora | reverse complement strand
ACCTAAGACCCTAAACCCCTAAACCTTAAACCTAAGCCCTAGACCCTAAATTGTAAACCCTATACGGTAACCCTAAACCCTAAACCCGAAGCCCTAAGCCATAAACGCTAAACCCTAAACCCTAGACCCAAGACCCTAAACATTAAACTCTAGACCCTAACCCCAAAAACGCTAAACTCGAGACCCTAAACCCTAAACCCAAAACCATAAACCTTATACCCTAAACCTTAAACCCTACACCCTAATATGTAAACCCTAAACCCTAAGCCCTAAGCCTTAAGCCCTATGCCCTAAACCCTAAACCTTAGTCCTTAGACCCTAAACCCTAGCCCCTAGACCCTAAACCCTAAACCCTAACCCTCAACCTTAAATCTGAAACCTTAAACCCTAAACCCTAAATGCTAGACCCTAAATCCTAGACCCTAGACCCAAAACCCTAATCCCTAAACCTTAAACCCTAAAACCACAAATCCTAAATCCTAACCTTAACCTTAAACCCTCAAACCCTAAACCCTTGACCCTAGAGCTTAAACCCAAAACCAAAATTCTAAATCCCTAAACCATAAACCCTAAACCCTAAACCTAAATCCAAAACCCTAAACCCTCAACCCCAACCACTAGACCCAAAATCTTAAACCCTAAACCCTAAACCCTATACCTTAAACCCTAAGCCCTAAACCGTAGACCCTAAACCCTAGTCCCTAGACCCTAAATCTTAAACCCTAGACCCTAAATCCCAAAACCCAAACCCTAAACCCTAGACCCTAAACCATAAACCCTTAACCATAATCCCTAGACCCTAAACCCTAATCCTTAAACCTTAAACGCTAAAACCCTAAACCCTATACCCTAAATCCTAACCCTAACCTTAAAAAATAAAACCCTAAACCCTAAACCTTACATCCTAGAGCCTAAACCCTAAACCCTAGACCGTAAACCCTAAAACCCTAAACCCAAAACTCAAAACTCTAAACCTAAACCCAAAACCCTAAACCCAAACCCTATACCCTAAACCCTAACCCCTAAACCCTAAACACTAGACCGTAAATCTTAAACCCCAAACCCTAGACCCTAAACCCTAGACCTTAAACACTAAACCCTAAACATTACACCCTAGTCCCTAGACCCTAGACCCTAGACCCTAAACCCAAAACTATAGACCCTAAACCAGGAAACCGTAAATCGTAATCCCAAACCCTAAACCAAATCCCTAAACTCTAAGCCCTAAACCCTATACACAAAACCCTACATCTTAAACCCTAAACCCTAGACCCTAAACCCTAAACCATAGACCGTAAACGTTAATATCCTAAACCTTAAATCCAAAACCCTAAAGCCTAAAACCTAAACCTTAAAGCCTAAACCCTATATCATTAACACAAAACCCTAGAACCTAGAGCCTAAACCCTCGACCCTATACCCTAAACTCTAAAACCCTAAACCCCAAACCCTAGACCCTAAACCCTAGACCCTAGACCCTAGACCCAAAACCCTAAACCCTAAACCCTAAAACATAGACACTAAACCCTAAACCCTAAATCCTCAATCCTCAACCCTAAACCGGAAGCCCTAAACACTAAACCCTAGATCCTAGACTCTAAACCCTAAACCCTAGATTTTAAACCCCAAACCCTAGACCCTAGACCCTAAACACTAAACCAAAAAACACTAAACCTTAAACCCTAAACCATAGACCCTAAACCCTAAACCCTAGACACTAACCCCTAAACCCTAGACCCTAAACCCTAAACTCTAAACCCTAAACCCTAGACCCTAAAACGTTAATACTAAACCCTAGACCCTACAACCTAAACCCAAAAACCCTAAACTCTAATCCCTAGACCCTAAAGCCTAGACCCTAAACCCTAAAGACTAAAACCTAGACCTAAACCCTAGACCCTAAGCCCTATAGCCTAACCTTGAACCGTAAATCCTAAACCTTAAACCCTAAATGCTAGACCCTAAACCCTAAACCCAACACCCAAAACCCAAAACTCTAGACCCTAAACCCTAAACCCGAGACCCTAAACCCTAGAACCTAAATCCTCAACCTTAAACACTCAACCCTAAACCCTAAACACTAGAGTCTAGACTCTAAACCCTATATCTTAAACCCTAGGCCATAAACCGTAAACGTTAAAGCCAATAATACCATAGGCGCTAAATCCTAAACCCTAAATTGTAAGCCCTAAACCCTAAACCCTTGGCCCTAAGCCCTAAACGCTAAACCCTAAACCCTAGAACCTAGACCCTAAACACTAAACTCTAGACCCTAAACCCAAAAACCTTAATCCCTAGACCCTAAACCCTAGACCTTAAACCATAGACCCTAAATGATAAACCCTAAACCCTAAACCCTAAAACCCAAACCCTAAACCCTAAATGCTAGACCCTAAAACCTAAATGCTAGACCCTAAGACCAAGACCCTAAACCCTAAACCCTAAACCCTATACACTATACCCAAAACCCTAAACCCGAGACCCCAAACCCAGAACTATGGACCCTAAACGTAGAAGCCCTAAAACATAAACCGTAAACCCTTAATCGTAAACCCTAAATCCTAAACCCTAAACCCTAGACCCTAAAGCCTAGAGCCAAGAGCCTAATCCCTAAACCGTAGACCCGAAACCCTCAATCAAAAACCGAGAACCCTAAACTGTAAACCCTAAAACCTAAACACTAAACCCTAAACCCTAAACACTAAACCCTAAACACAAGACCTTAAACCCTAGACCCTAAACGTTATACCTTAAACCCTAAACCCCACACCCTAGACACGAAATCCTAAACCCTAAACCCTCACCCTAAGTCTTAAACCCTAGACCGTAAACCCTAGTCCCTAGACCCTAAACCCTAAAACCTAGAACCTAAACCCCAAATCCTAAACACTAGACCCTGAACCCTAAACCATAGACCCTAAACCCTAATCCTGAAACCATAAACCCAAAAACCCTAAACCTTATACCCTAAATCCTAACCCTAGCCTTAAACCAAAGAACCCTAAACCCTATACCCTAGACCCTTGAGCTTAAACCCTAGAGCCTAAACCCTAGACACTAAAGCCTAAAGCCTAAACCCTAGACCATAAACCCTAAAACCCTAAACTCTAAACCCAAAACCTGAACCCTAAACTCTAAACCGTAAACCCGACACCCTAAACCCAAAACCCAAAAACTCAAACCCTAGACCCTAAACCCTAAACCCTAAACCATAGACCCTAACCCTAAACCCTAAACCCTAAACCCTAAAGCCTAAACCCAAAACACTAAATTCAAAACCGTAGACCCTAGACCCTAAATCGTAAAGCCTAGACCCTAGACTATAGTGCGTAAACAATAAACCCAAAACCGTAAACCCAAAACCGAAATTCTAAATCCCTAAACCATAAACCCTAAATCCTAAACCCTAAACCCTCAACCCTAAACACTAGAACCTAAATCTTAAACCCTAAACCCTAAACACTATACCCTAAACCATAAGCCCTAAACCATAGACCATAAACCCTAGTCCTTAGACCCTAAATCTTAAATCCTAGACCCTAAACCTCAAAACCCAAACCCTAAACCCTAGACCATAAACCCTAAACCCTTAACTCTAATCCCTAGACCCTAAACCCAAATCCTTAAACCTTAAATGCTAAAACCCTAAACCCTAAACCTATACCCCATACCCTAAATCCTAACCTTAACCTTAAACCATAAAACCCTAAACCCTAAACCCTAGATTCTAGAGCCCAAACCCTAAACTCTAAAACCCTAAGCCCAAAACTCTAAACTCTAAAGTAAACCCAAAACACAAAACCCAAACCCTATACTGTAAACCCTAAACTCGAAACCCTAAACACTAGACTGTAAATCTTAAACCCTAAACCGTAGACCCTAAACCCTAGACCATAAACCCTAAACCCTAAACCCTACACCCTAGTCCCTAGACCCTAGACCCTAGACCCAAGACCCTACACCCAAAACTGTAGACCCTAAACCAGGAAACCGTAAAACATAATCCCTAAACCTTAAACTAGAACTCTAAACTCTAAGCCCTAATCCCTAAACCCAAAACCCTACATCTTCGTCCTTAAACCCTAGACCCTACAACGTACACCCTAGACCCTAAACGTTAAAATCCTAAACCATAAATCCTAAACCCTAAAAAACCCTATATCGTAAACACAAAACCCTAGAACCCAGAGCCTAAACCCTGGACCCTATACCCTAAACTCTAAAACCCTAAATCCCAAACCCTAGAACCCTAAACCATAGACCCTAGACCCTAGACCCAAAACCCTAAACCCTAAACTCTAAACCCTAAAAATGTAGACAGTAAACGCTAAACCGAAAACCCTAAACCCAAAACCCTCAACCCTCAACCCTAAACCGGAAGCCCTAAACCCTAAACCCTACACCCGACACCCTAAACCCTAAACCCTAGATTTTAAACCCTAAACCCTAGATCCTAGACCCTAAACACTAAACCAAAAATCACTAAACCTTAAACTCTAAACCCTAGACCCTAACCCCTAAACCCTAGACCTTAGACCCTCAACCCTCAACCATAAACCCTAAACCATAAATCTTAAACACTAAACTCTAAATCCTAAACTATTAACTCTAAATACTAAACCCTAAAACCTAAACGCAAAAACACTAAACCCTAATCCCTAAAGACTAGACCCTAAACCCTTAAGACTAAAACCTAGACCTAAACACTAAAGCCTAAGCCCTAAACCTTAACCATGAACCCTAAATCTTAAACCTTAAACCCAAAACCCTAAACCCTCAATCATAAACCCTAAACACTAGACACTAGACTCTAAACCCTAAATCTTAAACCCTAGGCCGTAAACCTAAAATATTAAAGCCGGGACCCTAGACGCTAAATCCTAAACCCTAAATCGTAAGGCCTTAACCTTAAACCCTAAGCCCTAAGCCCTAAACGCTAAACCCTGAACCCTAGAACCTACACCCTAAAGACTAAACTCTAGACCCTAAACCCAAAAACCATAAACCCTAGACCCTAAACCTTAAACCCTATACCATAAACCTTAGACCCCAAATGCTAAACGCTAAACCTTAAACCCTAGACCCTAAACCATAAAACCTAAACCCTAAACCCTAAATGCTAGACCCTAAACCCTAAACCCTAATCCCTAAACCTTAAACCCTAAAATTGTAAACCCAAAATCCTCACCTTAACCTTAATCCCTAAAACCCTAAATCTTAGACCCTAGATCCAAAACCTTAAACCCTAAACCCTAAACCCTAAACTTTAAACCCTACACCCTAAACCCTATACCCTATACCCAAAACCCTAAACCCTAGACCCTAAACGTAGAAGCCCTAAAACATAAACCGTAAACCCTTAATCGTAAACCCTAAATCCTAAACCCTAAACCCTAGACCCTAGAGCCTAGAGCCTAATACCCAAACCGTAGACCCTCAACCCTAAAACCTAAACCCTAAATCGAAAAGCGAGAACCCTAAAACCTAAACACTAAACCCAAAACCCTAAACACTAAACCCTAAACAATAGACCTTAAACCCTAGACCCTAAACGTTAGACCTTAAACCATGAACCCCACACCCTAGACCCGAAACCCTAAACCCCAAACCCTAGATCCTAACCCTAAATCCTAAACGGTAGATCGTGAACCCTAGTCCCTAGACCCTAAACTCTAAACCTTAAACCCTTGACCCTAAACCTCAAATCCTAATCCCTAGACCCTTAAACCTAAACTCTACACCCTAAACCCTAATCCTAAAACCTTAAACCCTATACCCTAAACCCTAACCCTAGCCTTAAACCAAAGAACCATAAACCCTATATGCTAGACCCTTGAGCTTAAACCCTTGACCCTAAACCCTAGACCCTAGAGCCTAAACCCTAAACCCTTGACCATAAACCCTAAAACCTTAAACTCTAAACCCAAAACCTAAAGCCTAAACTCTAAACCCTAAACCCGACACCCGAAACCCAAAACCCAAAACCCAAAACTCAAACCCTAGACTCTCAACCCTAAACCCTAAACCATAGGCCCTAAATGCTAAAACCCTAAACCCTAATCCCTAAACCTTAAAACCAAAACCCTATACCCTAAAGCCTAAAGCCTAAACCCGAAACTCTATATTCAAAACTGTAGATCGTAGACCCTAAACCGTAAACCCTATACCGTAGACCCTAGAGCCTAAACACTAAACCCTATACCGTAAACCCAAAACCGAAATTCTAAATCCCTAAACCATAAACCTTAAACCCTAAACCTAAATCCTAAACCCTAAACCGTGAACCCTAAACCCTAGACCCTAAATCTTAAACCCTAAACCCTAAACCCTATACCCTAAACCCTCAGCCCTAAACCGTAGACCCTAAACCCTAGTCCCTATACCCTAAATCTTAATCCCTAGACTCTAAACGCCAAAACCCAAACCCTAAACCCTAAACCCTAAACCTTAAACCCTAAACCCTTAACCTTAATCCCTAGACCCTAAACCCTAATCTTTAAACCATAAACACTAAAACCCTAAACCATAAACCCTATACCCTAAATCCTAACTCTAACCTTAAACCATAAAACCCTAAACCCTAGATTCTAGAGCCTAAACCCTAAACCCTAGACCCTAAATCCTAAAACCCAAACCCTAAAACCCTAAAGCCTAAAACGTAAACCTTAAAGCCTAAACCCTATATCGTAAACACAAAACCCTTGAACCCTGAGCATAATCCCTAGACCATATACCCTAAACACTAAAACCCTAAACCCCAAACCCTAGACCCTAAACCATAGACCCTAAAGCCTAGTCCCAAAACCATAAACCCTAAACTCTAAACCCTAAAATGTAGACAGTAAACGCTAAACCGAAAAACACTAAACCCTAAACCCTCAACACGCAATCCTAAACTGGAAGCCCTAAACCCTAAACCCTAGACCCTAGACACTAAACCCTAAACCCTAAACACTAGATTTTAAACCCTAAACCCTAGACCCTAAACCCTAAACACTAAACCAAAAAACACTAAACCTTAAACCCTAACCCCTAGACCCTAACCCCTAAACCCTAGACCCTAAACCCTAAACCCTAAACCCTAAATCGTAAACTCTAAACGCTAAACCCAAAAACCCTAAACCCTAAACCCTAAGCCCTAAACCCTAAAGACTAGACCCTAAACCCTAGCCACTAATACCTAAACCTAAACCCAAAATCCTAAGCCTTAAACCTTAACCTTGAACCCTAAATCCTAAACCTTAAACCCTAAACCCTAAACTCTAGAACCTAAACCATAGACCCTAGACCCTAAACCCTAAATCCAACACCCAAAACCCAAAACTCTAAACAATAAACCCTAGACCCTAATCCCTAAACCCTCAACCCAAAACCCTCAATCATAAACCCTAAACACTAGACTCTAGACCCTAAACCCTATATCATAAACCCTAAACCTTAAAGCCAATACCATAGGCGCTAAATCCTAAACCCTAAATTGTAAGCCCTAAACCCTAAACCCTAATCACTAAGCCCTAAACGGTAATCCCTAAACCCTAGAACCTACACCCTAAACACTAAACTTTAGACCCTAAACCCCAAAACCTTAATCCCTAGACCCTAAACCCTAAACCCTAAACCCTATACCCTCAACCCTAAACAATAAAACCTAACCCCTAAACCCTAAACCCTAAACCCTAAATGCTAGACCCTAAGCCCTAATCCCTAAGCCTTAAAGCCTAAAACCGTAAACCCTAAATCCTAACCCTAATAATAAAAACTAAAACCCTAAATTTTAGACCATAGAGCCTAAACCCTAAACCCTAAACCCTAAACGTTAAACCCTACACCCTAAACCATATACACTATACCCAAAACCCTAAACCCTAGATCCTAAACCCTGAACTGTAGACCCTAAACGTAGAAGCCCAAAACCATAATCCCTAAACCCTTAACCGTAAACCCTAAATCCTAAACCTCAAACCCTAGAGCCTAGAGCCTAGAGCCAAGACACGAAATCCTAAACCCTAAACCCTAAACCCTCACCCTAAGTCCTGAACAGTAGACTATAAACGTTAGTCCCTAGACCCTAAACCCTAAAACCTAGACCCTAAACCTCAAACCCTAACACTAGACCCTGAACCCTAAACTTTAGACCTTAAATCTTAATCCTAAATCCTTAAACCTTTAAACTTTAAAACCTATACCCTAAATCCGTTCCCTAGCCTCAAACCATAAAACACTAAACCTTAAACCGTAGACCCTAGAGCCTAAACCGTAGACCCTAGAGCGTAAACCCTAGACCCTAAACCCTTGACCATAAACCCTAAACCCAAAACCCGAAATCTAATCTCTAAATCTTAAACCCGATACCCTAAACCCAAAACCCAAAACTCAAACCCTAGACCCTAGACCCTAAACCCTAAACCATAGACCCTAAACGCTAAAACCCTAAACCCTAATCCCTAAACCCTAAATCCAAAACCCAAAACCCAAAACCCTAGAGCCTAAAGTCTAAACCCAAAACTCTAAATTCAAAACCGTAGACCCTAGACCCTAAACCGTAAACTCTAGACCCTAGACTCTAGAGCCTAAACACTAATCCCTAAATTCTAAACCCTAAACCATAGACCTTAAACCCAAAACCCAAAACCCAAAACCCTAAACCCTAGACCCTAAACCCTAACCCTAAACCCTAAACCCTAGACCCTAAACCCTAAATCCTAAACCCTAATCCCTAAACCCTAGACACTAAACCCTAAACCCTAAACACCTTAGCCCTAAATCCTAAGCCCTAAGCCCGAAACCGTAAACCCTAAACACTGGGCCCTAAACCCTAAACCCTTAACCTTTAACCCTAAACCCTAATCCCTAAACCCTAAACCTCTAAACCCTAGACCCTAAACCCTAAATCCTAAACACAAAAACCCTAAACCCTAAACCCTAAACACTAAACCCTAAAACCTAAACCCTAAATTCAAGACCCTAGACCCTAGACCCTAAACCCTAAACCGTAAATCTTAAACCTTAACCCTTAGACCCTAAACCCTAGACCCTAGACCCTAGACCGTAAATGTTAAAATCCTAAATCCTAAATCCAAAACCCAAAAGCCTAAAATGTAAACCCGAATGTCTAAACCCTATATCATAAACCCTAAACCCTACACCCTATACCATATACCCTAAACCCTAAACCCTAGAACCTAAATCCTAGACCCTAAACCCTAAAGCGAAAACCCAAACCCTAGACCCAAGACCCTAAACATTAAACTCTAGACCCTAACCCCAAAAACGCTAAACTCGAGACCCTAAACCCTAAACCCAAAACCATAAACCTTATACCCTAAACCTTAAACCCTACACCCTAATATGTAAACCCTAAACCCTAAGCCCTAAGCCTTAAGCCCTATGCCCTAAACCCTAAACCCTAAACCCTAATCCTTAAACCCTAAACCCTAGACCTTAAACCCTAAACCCTAACCCTGAACATTAAATTTGAAACCTTAAACCCTAAACACTAAACCCTAAATGCTAGACCCTAAACCCTAGGTCCTAGACCCTAAACCCTAATCCCTAAACCTTAAACCCTAAAACCAAAAACCCTAAATTGTACCCCTAACCTTAAAGCCTGAAACCATAAATCCATTACCCCAGAGCTTAAACCCTAGACCCTAGATCCTAAACCCTAAACCCTAGACCCTAAACCCTAAATCCAAAACCCTAGACCCTAAAGCCTAAAGCCTAAACCCTACACACTAAACCGTAGACCCGAAAACCTTAATCGTAGAAACCCTTAACCATAATTCCAAATCTGTAAACCCAAAACCCAAAACCCTAAACCCTAAACCCTAAACGTAGGCCCTAGAGCCTAAACCCTAAACCCTAAAACCTAAAACTGAAAAACGAAAATCAAAAACCGAAAACCTAAAACCATAAACCCAAAGCCCTAAAACCTAAACACTAAACCTTAAACCAAAAACACTAAATCCTAAACCGTAAACACTAGACCCTATACCCTAGACCCTAAACCCTGGACCCTAAACCGTAGACCTTATACCTTAAACCCTAAACCCTAAATCCTTGACTCGAAACCCTCAACCCTCAACCCTAAGTCATAAACCCTAGACCCTCAACCCTAGTCCTAAGACCCTACACCCTAAACCCTAGACCTTAAACCCTAAACACTAAAGCCTAGAACTTAAACCCTAATCTTGAAACTTTAAACCCTAAAACTCTAAACCTTAAACCCTAAACCCTATACCTTAAACACTAAACCTTAAACCCTAGACTCTAGACCCTAAACCCTAAATCCTAACCCTAACCTTAAACCATAAAACCCTAGACCCTAACTCCTAGACCCTAGACCCTAAACCCTAAACTCTAGACCCTAAAGACAGAAACCTTAAACCCTAATCCCTAAACCCTAAACTCTAAACCTAAAACCCTGAATCCTAAACCCTAAACCGTAGACCATAGACATAGATCGTAGACCCTATAGCGTAAACCCTAAACCGTAGACCCTAAACACTAAAACCCAACACCGTAAACCCAAAACTGAAATTCTAAATCCTTAAACCATAAACCCTAAACCGTAAACCTAAATCCTAAACCATAAACCCTCAACCCTAAACACTAGACCCAAAATCTTAAACCCTAAACCCTAAACCCTATACCTTAAACCCTAAGCCCTAAACCGTAGACCCTAAACCCTAGTCCCTAGACGCTAAATCTCAAACCCTAGACCCTAAACCCCAAATCCCAAACCCTAAACCCTAGACCCTAAACCATAAACCCTTAACCCTAATCCCTAGACCCCAAACCCTAATCCTTAAACCTTAAGCGCTAAAACCCTAAACCCTATACCCTAAATCCTAATCCTAACCTTAAACCATAAAACCCTAAACCCTAAACCCTACATCCTAGAGCCTAAAGCCTAAACCCTAGACCCAAAACCCTAAAACCCTAAACCCAAAACTCAAAACTCTAAACCCAAACCCAAAACCCAAAACCCAAACCCTAAACCTTAAACCCTAAACCCAAAACCCTATACACTAGACCGTAAATCATAAACCCTAAACCCTAGACCTTAAACCCTAAACCCTAAACGCTACACTCTAGATCCTAGACCCTAAACCGTAAACCCTAAACTCTAGACCCAAGACCCTACACCAAAATCCCTAGACCCTAAACAAGCAAATCCTAAATTGTAATCCCTAAACCTTAAACCAAAACCCTAAATTCTAAGCCCTAAACCCTAAACCCAAAACTCAACATCCTAAACCTTAAACCACAGACTCTAAACCCTAAACCCTAGACCCTAAATGTTAAAAGCCTAAACCATAAACCGAAAACCCTAAAGCCTAAAACGTAAAGCCTAAAGCCTAAACCCATTATCATTAACGCAAAACCCTAGAACCTAGAGCCTAAACCCTGGACCCTATACCCTAAACTCTAAAACCCTAAATCGTAAACCCTAAACCCTAAACCCTAGAGCCTAGAGCCTAAACCCTAAACCCTAAACTCTAAACCCTAAATCGTAGACCCTAAACCCTAAACCCAAAAACCTAAGCACTGAACCCTAAACCGGAAGCCCTAAACCCTAAACCCTAGACCCTAGACTCTAAATCGTAAACCCTAGATTCTAAATCCTAAACCCTAGACCCTAAACAATAAACTCTAAACCAAAAAACACTAAACCCTAAACCCTAAACCATAAACCCTAACCCCTAAACCCTAGACCCTAAACCCTAAACCCTAAACCCTAAACCTTAAACACTAAACTCTAAAACCTAAACCGTAAACTCTAAACGCTAAACCCTAAAACCTAAACCCAAAAACCCTAAACCCTAAACCCTAAACCCTAAACCCTAAACCCTAAAGCCTAGACACTAAACCCTAGACACTAAAACCTAGACCTAAACCCTAGACCCTAAGCCCTAAACCCTAACCCTGAACCTTAAATCCTAAACCTTAAACCCTAAACCCTAAATGCTATACCCTAAACCCTAGACACTAGACCCTAAACCCTAAACCCAACACCCAAAACCTAAAACTCTAGACCCTAAACCCTAAACCCTAAAACCTAAACCCTAAACCCTAAACCCTAAACCTTCAATCATAAACCGTAAACACTAGACTCTAGACTCTAAACCCTAAATCTTAAACCCTAGGATGTAAACCCTAAACCTTAAGACCCTAGATGCTAAATCCTAAACCCTAAATTGTAAGGCCTAAACCCTAAACCCTAAGCCCTAAGCCCTAAACGCTAAACCCTAAACCCTAGAACCTAGACCCTAAACACTAAACTCTAGACCCTAAACCCAAAAACCTTAAACCCTAGACCCTAAACCCTAGACCCTAAACCATAGACCCTAAACCCTAAACCCTAAACCTTAGACCCTAAACCCTAAACCCTAAACCCTAAACCCTAGACCCTAAACAATAAAACACAAACCCTAAACCCTAAACCCTAAATGCTAGACCCTAAGACCAAGACCCTAGACCTTAAACCCTAATTTCTAAACCTTAAAGCCGAAAATCGTAAACCCTAAATCCTAACCCTAACATTAATCCCTAAAACCCTAAATCTTAGACCATAGAGCCTAAACCCTAAACCCTAAACCCTATACACTATACCCAAAACCCTAAACCCGAGACCCTAAACCCTGAAATGTGGACCCTAAACGTAGAAGCACTAAACCATAATCCCTAAACCCTTAACTGTAAACCCTAAATCCTAAACCCTAAACCCTAGAGACTAAAGCCTAGAGCCAAGAGCCTAATACCAAAACTGTAGACCCCAAACCCTAAATCGAAAATCGGGAACCTTAAACCCTAAACCCTAAAACCTAAACCCTAAACCCTAAACCCTAAACACTAGACCTTAAACCATAGACCTTAAACCCTAGACCCTAAACCCTAGACCTTAAACAATAAACCCTAAACCCTAGACTGAAATGCTAAACCATAAACCCTCAACCCTACGTCTTGAACCATAGACCCTAAACCCTAGTCCCTGTACCTTAAACCCCAAACCCTAGAGCCTAAACCACAAACCCTAAACCCTAAACTTTAGACCTTAAACCTTAATCCTGAAACCTTAAACCCTAAAACTCTAAAACCTATACCCTAAATCCTAACTCAAGCCTTAAACCAAAGAACCCGAAACCCTATACGCTAGACCCTTGTCTTAAACCCTAGACCCTAAACCCTAGAGACTAGAGCCTAAATCCTAAACCCTAGACCATAAACCCTAAAACCCTAAACCCTAAACCCAAAACCCGAACCCTAATCTCTAAACCTTAAACTCGAAACCCTAAACCCAAAACCAAAAACTCAAACCCTAGACTCTCAACCCTAAACCCTAAACCATAGGCCCTAAACGTTCCCTAAACCCTAATCCCTAAACCTTAAAACCAAAACCCTATACCCTAAAGCCTAAAGCCTAAACCCAAAACTCAAAATCCAAAACCCTATACCCTAGACCCTCAAACCGTAAACCCTAGACCCTAGACCCTAGAGCCTAAACATTAAACCCAAAACCGTAAACCCAAAACCGAAATTTTAAATCCCTAAACCATAAACCCTAAATCCTAAACCATAAACACTCAACCCTAAACACTAGACCCTAAATCTTAAACCCTAAACCCTAAACACTATACCCTAAACCCTAAGCCCTAAACTGTAGACCCTAGACCCTAGTCCCTAGACCCTAAATCTTAAATCCTAGACCCTAAACCTCAAAACCCAAACCCTAAACCCTAGACCCTAAACCCAAAACCCTTAACCCTAATCCCTAGACCCTAAACCCTAATCCTTAAACCTTAAACGCTAAAACCCTAAACCCTAAACCCTATACCCAATACCCTAAATCCTAACCTTAACCTTAAACCATAAAACCCTAGATTCTAGAGCCTAAACCCTAAACCCTAGACCCTAAACCCTAAAACCCTAAACCCAAAACTCTAAACTCTAAACATAAACCCAAAACCCAAAACCCAAACCCTATACCCTAAACCCTAACCCCGAAACCCTAAACACTAGACCGTAAATCTTAAACCCCAAACCCTAAACCCTAAACACTACACCTTAAACCCTAAACCCTAAACGCTAAACCCTAAACCCTAGACCCTAAACCCTAAACCATAGACCCTAAACAAGGAAACCCTAAATCGTAATCCCTAAACCTTAAACCAAATCCTTAAACTCTAAACTCTAAGCCCTAAACCCTAAACCCAAAACCCAACATCTTAAACCCTAAACCATAGACTCTAAACCCTAAACCCTAGACCCTAAATGTTAAAAGCCTAAACCATAAACCCAAAACCCTAAAGCCTAAAACGTAAACCTAAAAAACCCTATATTGTAAACACAAAACCCTAGCACCCAGAGCCTAATCCCTGGACCATATACCCTAAACTCTAAAACCCTAAACCCCAAACCGTAGACCCTAAACCCTAGACCCTAGACCCTAGACCCTAAACCCTAAACCCTAAACTCTAAACCCTAAAACGTAGACACTAAACCTTAAACTGAAAACACTAAACCCAAAACCCTCAACCCTCAACCCTAAATTGGAAGCCTTAAACCCTAAACCCTAGATTTTCAACCCTAAATCCTAGACCCTAGACCCTAAACACTAAACCAAAATACACTAAACCTTAAACTCTAAACCTTAGACCCTAACCCCTAAACCCTAGACCCTAAACCCTCAACCCTCAACCCTAAACCCTAAACCCTAAACCTTAAACACTAAACTCTAAAACCTAAACCGTAAACTCTAAACGCTAAACCCTAAAACCTAAACCCCAAAACCCTAAACCCTAAACCCTAAACCCAAAACCTTAAACCCTAGACCCTAAACCCTAGACACTAAAACCTAGACCTAAACCCTAAACCCTAAGCACAAAACCCTAACCTTGAACCCTAAATCCTAAACCTTAAACCCTAAACCCTAAATCCTCAATCATAAACCCTAAACACTAGACTCTAGACTCTAGACTCTAAACCCTTAACCCTACACCCTAAACCCTAAACCCAATACCATAAACCCTAAACACTAGACCCTAGAGCCTAAACCCCAAATTCTAGACCCTAAACGTTAAAAACCTAAACCCTAAACCCAAAACCGTAAACCATAAAACCTAAAACCTAAATCATAAAACCTAAACCCTCAACCCTAAACACTAAATCGTAAGCTTTAAACCTTAGACTCTATACCCTAAACCTTAACCCTAAGCACTAAATCCTAAACCCTAGACCCTAAACCCTAAACCCTAAACCCTAAATCTAAAACCCTAGACCCTACACCCTAGACCCTAAACCCTAAACCATAGACCCTAAACCCAAAAACAATAAACCCTAAACCCTAAACCCTAAACCCTAAACAATAAACCCGAAACCCTAAGTCCTAAACCTTAAACCCTAAATTCTAGACCCTAAACCCTAAACCCTAAATGCTAAACCCAAAACCTAAAACCTTAAACCCTAAACCCTAAACCCTAAACCCTAGACCCTAAACCGTAAACCCTAAAATGTAAACCCTAAACCCTATACGTTACACAATAAGCCCTAAACCCTACCCCTCAACACTAAATCCTAAACCTGAAACCCTAAACCCTAAACCCTAGAACATAAACCCTAAACCCAAGACCTTAGAGCCTAAACCCTAGACACTAAACCCTATAACCTAAACCCTAGACCCTAAACCATAAACCCTATACTCTAGATCCTAGACCGTAGATCCTAAACCCTAGACACTAAACCCCAAACCTTAAACCCTAAACCCTAAACCTTAAACCTTAGACCCTAGACCATAAACACTAAGCCCTAAATCCTAAACCCTAAGCACTAAACCTTAAACCCTAAGCCCTAAACCCTAAACCCTAAACCGTAGATGGTAAACCTAAAACCCTAAATCCTAAACCCTAAACCTTACACACTAAACCCTAAACCCTAAGTCCTAAACCCTAGGCCATAGACCCTAAACCCTAAACTCTAAACCCTAAACCCTAAACCCTAAACCCTAAACCCTAGACCCTTGACCCTAAACCCTAAGCTCTTAACACTAAACCCTAAAGCTTAAACCCAAAAATCCCAAACCCTGAACCATAAGACCTAAACCTTACACCCTAAACCCTAGACCCTAAACCCTAAACCCTAAACCCTAAACAATAAACCCTAAACCCTATCCCTGAACCCTAAATCCTAAACCCTAAACCCTAGACACTAAACTCTAAACCCTAAATCGTAAACCCTAGACCCTAAGCCCTAAACCCTAAACAATAAACCCTAAAAACTAGACCCTAAATCCTAAACACTAGACCCTAGACCCTAAACCCTAAGTCCTAAACCATTAACCCTTCACCCTAGACCCTAAACCCAAAAATTCTAAAAGATAAACCCTAGACCCTAAACCCTTGACCCTAAACCCTAAACCCAACACCTGAACCTTAAATTCTAAACCTTACACCCTAAACCCTAAACCTTAAACCATAAACCTTAAACCTTAAACCATAAACCCTAAACCCTATACCCTAAACTCTAAACCCAAGACCGTAGACCCTAGAACCTAAACCCCATACACTAAATTCTAAAACCTAAACCCAAGACCCTACACCGTAAACCTAAATCGTAATCCCCTAAACCCCAAACCCGTAATCCTAAACCCTAAGCCCTAAACCCTAAACCCAAAACCCCAAAACACTAAACCCTAAACCCTCTACCCTAAACCTTAAAGCCTAATCCCTAATCACTAAACCATGAACCATAAACCCTAAACCCTAAGCCCAAGACCCTTAACCTTAAACCCTAAGGCCTAAACCGTAGACCTTAGACCTTAAATCCTAAACCCCAAAACTCTAAACCCTAAACCCTAGACCTGAAACCCTAAACCTTAGACCCTAAACCCTCAACCCTAGACTTGAAACTCGAAACCCTAAAGCTTAAATCTTAAACCCTAAACCCTAAGCCCTAAACCCTGAATCCTAAACCCTAAACCCAAGACCCTAAACCCTAAACCCTAATTCCTAAACCATAACCCTAGACCCTAAACCCTAAATCTTAAACACAACAACCCTAAACCCTAAACCCTAAACCCTAAACCCTAAACCCTAGACCCTAATCCCTAAAACCTAAACCCTAAACCATAAACCCTAAACCTAAACCCTAACTCTAACCCCTAAATCCTAGACCTTAACCCCTAAAGCCTAAACCTTAAAACCCTAAACCCTAAACGCTAAACCCTTAATGCTAGATCCTAAACGCTAAACCCTATACCCTAAACCCTAAACCTTAGACCCTACACCGTAGATCCCAAACCCTAAAGTCTAAACCCCAGACACTAAACCCCAAAACCCTAAACCATAAACCCTAAACTATAAACCCTAAACCCTAGATCCTAAAACCCTAAGTCCTAAACCCTAAACCCTAAACTCTAGACCATAGACTTTAAAACCTAAACCCTAAGTCCTAAACCCTAAACCCTAAACCCTAACCCAAGACCCTAGACCCTAAACCCTAAACCCTAAACCCTGAAACCTAAACCATAGACCTTAAACCCTAAACCATAAAACCTAAGTCTTAAACCATAAACCCTAAACCCTACCCCTGAACCCTAAATCTCAAACCTTAAACCCTAAACCTAAAACCATAAACCCTAAACCGTGTACCCTAAACTCTAAACCGTAGACCTAAAACCTTAAACCCAGACCCTACACCCTAAACCCTAGACAGTAAACTCTAAACCCTAAATTGTAAACCCTAGACCATAAACCCTAAACCTTGAACCCTAAACCCTAAGCCTTAAGCCCTAATCCCGAAAGCCTAAAGCCTAGACCCTAGACCCTAAAGGCTAAACCCTAGACCATAGACCCAAAACCCAAAACCCTAAACCTTAAATCCCAGACCCTAAATGCTAAACCATAGACCCTACACCCTAAACCCTAACCCTAAACCCTAAACCCTAAGTCCTAAACCCTAAACGCCAAACACTAGATCCTACACCTAAAACCCTAAACTGTAAACGCTAAACCCTAAACCTAAAACCCTAAACCCTCAACCCTAGACCCTAAACCTTAAACCCTGAACCCTAATCCCTGAACCTTAAACCATAAACCCAAATTCGTAAACCCTAAACCGTATACCCTAAACTCTAAACCCTAGACCCCAAGCTCTAAACCTTAGACCCTTGACCCAAAACCCTAGACGCTAAATTCTAAAACCTAAATCCTAGAGCCTAGACCCTAGTCCTTAAGGCCTAGAACCTAAATCCCAAAACACTAAATCCTAAACCATAAACCATAAGCCCTAAACCCTAGATCCTAAACCCTAAACTCTAGACCCTAAACACTAAACCTTAAACGCTAAACCCTAAACCTCAAACCCTGAAACCTAATCCCTAACTCCTAAACCCTGAACCCTAAACCCTAGACCATAAACCCTAAACCCTAAATCCCTAAACCTTAAACTTTAGACCCTAAACCCTAGACCCTAAACCATAAACCCTAAACCTCAAACCCTAAACCCTACCTCTGAACCCTAGACCGAAAACCCTAGACCCTAAACCCTAAACCCTGAGCCCTAGACCGTAAACCCTAAACCCTAGACCCTAAACCCTAAGCCCTAAAACATAAACCCTTCACCCTAAACCCTAAACCCTAGACCCTAAACCCTACGCCCTAAACCCTAAACCGTAGACCCTAGACCCTAATCCCAAAACCCTAGACCATGGACCCTAAACCCCAAAACCATAAACCCTAAACCATAAACCTTAAACCCTAAACCCTAGACCCTAAGACCAAAACCCTAGACCCTAGACCCTAAATCCAAAACCGAAAACCTTAAACCTTGAACACTCAATCCTATGTCCTAAACCCTAAACCCTAGATCTAAAAACCATATACCCTAAACCATAAACCCTAAACCCTAGACCTAAATGCTAAACACTAAAACCTAAACCCTAAACCATAAACCCTAACCCTTAAACCTTAGACCCTAGACACTATAGCCTAAACCCTAAACTCTAAGCCCTAAATCCTTAACCCTAAACTCTTAACCCTAAACTCTAAGCTCTAAATCCTAAACCATAAACCATAAACCCTAAACTATAGACCCTAGACCCTAATACCTAAACCCTAAGCCATAGACCCTAAACCCAAAAACCCTAAACCCTATACACTAGACCCTAAACCCTAAATCCTAAAGCCTAAACCCTAAATCTTAAGTCCAAAACCCTAAACCCTAAACCCTAGATCCTAGACCCTAAACCCTAAGCCGTTAACACTAAACCCTGAAACTTCAACCAAAAAATCCTAAACCCTAAACCCTAAGACCTAAACTCTAGACCCTAATCCCTAGACCCTAAACCTTAAACCCTAAAACCTAATCCGTAAACCCTAAACCCGAAATATTAAACCCGAAACTCATTCCTTGTACCTTAAATCCTAAACCATAAACCTTAAACCCCAAAACCAAAACCCTAAACCCTAGACACTAAACTCTAAACCCTAAATCGTAAACCCTAGACCCTTAACCCTAAACCTTAAACCCTAGACTCTAGACCCTAAACCCTAAACCCTAAACCGTAAACCGTAAACCCTAAACCCTAATCCCTAAATCCTAAACCCTAAACCCTAAACCCTAAGCCCTAAACTCTAGACTATAGACCCTAACCCCCAAAACCCAAAACCCTAAACCCTATACCCTATACCCTATACCCTATACCCAAAACCCTAAACCCTAAACCCTAAGTCCTAAATCCTTAACCCTAGACCCTAAACCCTAAACCCTAAACCTAAAAATCCTAGACACTAAACCGTAAATCCTAAACCCTTGACCCTAAACCCTACCCTTGAACCCTAAATTCTAAACCTTAAACCCTAAACCCTAAACCCTAAACCATAAACCCTAAACCCAATACCCTAAACTCTAAACTCTAGACCCTAGACCTTAGAACCTAAACCCCATACACTAAATTCTAAAACCTAAACCCAAGTCCCTAGACCCTAAACCTTAAACCCTAGACCCCAAAACATTAAACCCTAAACCTAAACCCTAAACCCTAAGTCCGAAATCCTAAACCCTAAAATCAAGACCCTAAACCCTAAACCCTAAATCCTAAACGCTAAACCCTAAACCCTAAACCCTAAAACCCGAAACCGTATAACCTAAACCCTAGACCCTAAACCCTAAACTTTAAAAACCTAAGCCTTATGCCCTAAACCCTAAATCACAATCCCTAAAACCTACCCCTGAATCCTAAACCCCTAACCATAAACCCTAAACCTAAAACCATAAATCTTAAACCGTGTACCCTAAACTCTAAACCGTAGACCAAAAACCTTAAACCCCAGACCCTAGACCCTAAACCCTGACACTAAACCCTAAAACCTAGACCCTAGACCCTAGACCCTAGACCCTAGACCCTTGACCCAAGACCGTAAGTCGTAAACCCTAAACTCGTGACCTTAAACCCTAAACCCTAGATCCTAAACACTAAATCTTAATCTCTAAACCGTAAAGCCTAAACCTTACTAGATCCTAAACCCTAAACCCTAGAGCCTAGAGCCTAGAGCCTATGCCCTAAACACTTGACCTTAAACGTTTGCACCCTAAACCCCAAACCCAAAATCTTAAACCCTAAAACCTAAAGACTGAATCATAAACCATAAATCATAGACCCTAGACCCTAAACCCTAAACTCCAAACCCTAAACCGTAAACCCTAGACACTAAACCCTAAGCCATAAGCCCTAAACCCTAAACCTTGGACCCCGAACCCTAAACCCTAGACCATAGACCCTAAACCCAAAAACCCTAAACCCTAGACCCTAAACCCTAAATGCTAGACCATAAACCCTAAACCCTAAACCCTAAACCCAAAAATCCTAAACCCTAAACGCCAAACCCTAAAACCTAAACCCTAAACCCCAAACAATAAACCCTAAACCCTACTGCTGAATCTTAAACCCTACACCCCAAACCCAAAACCCAAAACCTTAAACCCTAAACTATAAACCCTAAACCCTATACCCCAGACTCTAAACCCTAGACACAAAATTCTAAAACCAAAACCCTAAACCCTAAACCCTTGACCCTAGACCCTAAACCTTAAACCCTGGACCATAAACCCTAAACTGTAAACTGTAAAACCTAAACCCTAAGTCCTAAAACGTAGACCCTAAACCCTAAATGCTAAACCCTAAACATTCAACCCTAAAACCTAAACCCTAGACCCTAAACCCTAAACCCAAAACCCTAAACAATAAACCCTAAACCCCACCCCTGAACCCTAAATCCTGAACCTTAAACCCTAAATCCTAAACCTCAAACCCTAAACTCTATACCATAAACCCTAGACCCTAAACCCTAAACCCTAAACCCTAAACTCTATACCCTAGTAAACCCTAGTCCCTAAACCCTAAACCCTAGAACCTAGACCCTAAACCATAAACCCTAAGCCCTAAATCATAAACCATAAACCCTAAGCCCCAAGCCCTAACCCCTAAACCCTAGACTGTAAACCCTAAATCGTAAACTCTAAACTCGAAACTCGAAACCCTAAACCCTAAACCTAGACCCTAAACCCTAAATCATAAACTCTAAAACTTAAACCCTTAAACCTAAACCCTAGACCCTAGTCCCTAAAACCAAATCCCTAAACCCTAAACCCGAAAACCTAAACCGAAAACCTTAAACCCTAAACAATAAACCTTAAACCCCACCCCTGAACCCTAAATCCTGAACCTGAAACCCTAAATTCTAAACCCTAAACCCTAAACCCTATATGCTAAAATCTAAACCCTAGACCCTAGACCCTAAACCTTAAACTGTAAACCCTAGTAAACCCTAGTCCCTAAACCCTAAACCTTAGACCCTATACCCTATACCCTAAACCCTAAACCCTAAGCCCTAAATCCTAAACCATGAATCCTAACCCTTAAGCCCTAAACCCTAAACCCTAGATCCCAGACCCTAAACCTTAAACCCTAAACCCTAAATGCTAAACCCTAAACCCTAAACACAAAAACGCCAAACCCTAAACCCTAAAACCTAAACCCTAGACCCTAAACCCTAGACGCTAAACCCCAAACACTAAAACCTAAACCATAAGCCATAAACCCTAAACCCTAAGTCCAAAACCCTAAACTCTAAACCTTAGATGCTAGACCCTAAACGCTAACACCTTAACACAAAACCCTGAAGCTTTAACCCAACAATTCTAAACCGTAAACCCTAATACCTAAACCCTAGACCCTAAACCCTAAACCATAAAACCTAATCCTTAAACCCTAAACCCTAAACAATAAACCCGAAACCCTATCCCTGAACCCTAAACCCTAAACCCTAAACCCTAAACCCTAAAACCTAAACCCCAAACCCTAAACCCTAAACCCTAAATGCTACACCGTAAATCCTAGACCCTAAACCCTAATCCTTAAACCCTAGACCCTAAAATCAAAACCCTAAACCCTAAACCCTAACCCCTAAACCCTAAACCCTAAACCCTAAGCCCTAAACTCTAGACTATAGACCCTAACCCCAAAAACCCTAAACCTTAAACCCTAAACCTTAAACCCTAGACCCTAAATCCTAAACCCTAGCCCATAAACCCTAAACCCTAAACCCTAAACCCTAAACCCTAAATCCTAAACCCTAAACCCAAAAATCCTAAACACTAAACCCTAAATCCTAAACCCTAAACCCTAAACCCTAAACCCTAAACCCTAAACCCTAAACCCTAAACCCTAAACCCTAAACCCTAAACCCTAAACCATAAACCCTAAACCCTAAACCCTACACCCTAGAACCTAGACCCTAAACCCTAGACACTAAATTCTATAACCTAACTCCCAGACCGAAGACACTAAACCATAAACCCTAGTCCCTAAACCCCAATACCTAAAATCTTAAACCTAAACACTAAAGCTTATGTCTTAAACCCTAAACCATAAAATCTAGACCCTAGACCCTAAACCCTAAACCCTAAATGCTAAATCTTAAACCCTAAATCCTAAAACCCGAAACCGTATAACCTAAACCCTAGACCCTAAAAACCTAAACCCTATACCCTAAACAACAATCCCTAAACCCTACCCCTGAACCCTAAATCCTAAACCATAAACCCTAACCCTAAACTCTATACCCTAAACTCTAAACCCTCGACCCTAAACCCTAAACCCCAGTCCCTATACCATAAAACTTTACACTAAACCCTAAAACCTAAACCCTAGACCCTCAACCCTAACCCAAGACTCTAGACCCTAGACCCTAGAACCTAAACCTTAAACCCTAAACCCGTGACCTTAACCCCTAAACTCTAGATCCTAAACTCCAAATCCTAAACACTAACCCTTAAACCTAAAACCCTAAACTCTAAACCATAAACCCTACTAGACCCTAAACTCTAGACCCCAGAGCCTATGCCCTAAACGCTTGACCTTAAACGTTAGCACCCTAAATCCTAAACCCAAAATCTTAAACCCTAAAACCTAAAGATAGAATCATAAATCATAAATCATAGACCCTAGACCCTAAACACTAAACCGTAAACCGTAAACCCTAGACACTAAACCCTAATCCCTAAGCCATAAGCCTTAAACCCTAAACCCTACACCCCGAATCCTAAACGCTAAACCCTAGACCATAGACCCAAAACCCAAAAACCCTAAACCCTAAACACTAGACACTAAATCCTAGACCCTAAACCCTAAACCCAAAAATCCTAAACCCTAAACGCCAAACCCTAAAACCTAAACCCTAAACCCCAAACAATAAACCCTAAACCCTACCGCTGAACACTAAATCCAAAACCTTAAACCCTAAACACTAAACCCTATACCCTAAACCCTATACCATAAACCCTAAACCCTATACCCTAGACACTAAATTCTAAAACCAAAACCCTAAACCCTAGACCCTAGACCCTAAACCTTAAACCCTAGACCCTAAACTCTAAACCGTAAACTCTAGACCCTAAACCCTATGTCCTAGAACCTAGACCCTAAGCCCTAAATGCTAAACCATAAACCCTAAACCCTAAACCCTAAACCCTAAACCCTAAACCCTAAAACCTACCCCTAAACCTTAAACACTAAATAATAAACCTAAACCCTAACCCTGAACCCTAAATCCTAAACCTTAAACCCTAAATTCTAAACCCTAAACCCTAAACCCTATACCCTAAAATGTAAACCCTATACCGTAGACCCTAAACCTTAAACCCTAAACCCTAAATCGTAAACCCTAGTCCCTAAACACTAAACGTTAGACCCTAGACCCTAAACCGTAAGCCCTAAATCCTAAACCATAAACCCAAAATGCTAAACGCTAAACCCTAAACACAAAAACCCCAAACCCTAAACCCTAAAACCTAAACCCTAGACCATAAACCCTATACCATAAACCCCAAACACTAAAACGTAAACCCTAAACCCTAAAACCTAAACCCTACTCTTGAACCCTAAATCCTAAACCTTAAACCCTAAACCCTAAACCATAAACCCTAAACCCTATTCCCTAAACTCTAAACCCTAGACCCTAAACCCTAAACCCCAGACCCTAAACCCTAGACACTAAACTCTAAACCGTAAACCCTTAGGCCCTAGACCCTAAACCCTAAGCCCTAAATCCTAAACCTTAAACCCTTAACCCTAAACCCTAAGCCCTAAGCCCTAAACCGTAGACCCTAATCCCTAAACCCTAGACCCTAATCCCTAAATCATAGACCATAGACCCTAAACCCAAAAACCCTAAACCCTAAACCTTAGACCCTAAACCCTAGACCCTTGAACCTAAACCCAAAACCCTAAAACCTAAACACTAAACCCTAAATCCTAAACCAACAAATCCTAAATCCTAAACCCTAAAACCTAGACGCTATGCCCTAAACCCTAGACCGTAGACCCTAAACCCTAAAACCTAATTCCTAAACCCTAAACCCTAAACAGTAAACCCTAAACAATAAACCCTAAACCCTATCCTTGAACCCTAAATCCTAAACCTTAAACCCTAAACCCTAAACCCTAAACACTAAACCCTAAACCGTAAGCCGTAGACGGTAAGCCCTAAACCCTAAACCTTACACCTTAGACCCTAGACCCTAAACCCTAAACCCTAAGCCCTAAATCCTAAACCCTAAACCTAAAACCCTAAACCCTAAGCCCTCAACCGAGAATCCTAAACCCTAAGCCATAGACCATAGACCCTAAACCCTAAGCCCTAGAACATAGACCCTAACTCCAAAAACCCTAACCCCAAAAACCATAAACCATAAACCCTAAACCTTAAACCCTAAACCCTAGACCCAAAATCCTAAACCCTAGACCCTAGACCCTAAACCCTAAACCCTAAACCCTAAGTCCTAAATCTTAAACCCTAAACCCTAATACCTAAACTCAAGACCCTAAACCCTAAACCCTAAACCCTAAACCCTAAACTATAAACCCTAAACCTTACCCTTGAACCCTAAATCCTAAACCTTAAACCCTAAACCCTAAGCCCTAAACCTATACCCTAAACTCTAAACCCTAGACCCTAGACTCTAAACCCTAGACACTAAATTCTATAACCTAAACCCTAGACCATAGACCCTAAACCTTAAATCCTAGACCCTAAAACCAAAAACCCTATACCCTATTCCATAAACCATAAACCCTAGACCTGAAAACCTAAACCCTAGACCCTAAGCACTAAACCCTAAACCCTAAACCCTAAACTCTAAACCCTAAACGCTATGCCCTAAACCCTAAAACCCTAAACCCAACAACCTAAACCCTAAAGGCTAAACCCCAAACCCCAAAACCTAAACCCTAAACCCTAAACAATAAACCCTAAACCCTACCCCTGAACCCTAAATTCTAAACCTTAAACCCTAAACCCTAAACCATAAACACTAAACCCTATACCTTAAACTCTAAACCCTACACCCCAGACCCTAGACCTTAAACCATAGACCATAGACCTTAAACACTAAGCCCTAAACCCTTGACCTTAAACCCTAAAACCTAAACCTTAAATCATAAACCCTAAACCCTATACCCTAAACCTTAAACCCTAAACCATACACCTTAAACCCTAAACCTTAGACCCTAAACCCTAAACTCTAAACCCTAAACTGTAAATGCTAGACCTAAACCCTAAACTTTAAACACTAGACCCTAGACCCTAAACCTTAACCGCTAAGCCTTAAATCCTAAACCCTAAACTCTAAACCCTAAGCCCTAAGCTCTAATCCTTGGACCCCAGACCCTAAACACTAAACCCTAGACGATAGACCCTAAACCCTAAACCCTAAACCCTAAAACCTAAGTCCTAAACCCTAAACCCTAAATCCTTAACCTTAAACCCTAAACCCTAAACCCTAAACCCTAAACCCTAAACCCTAAACCCAAAAACTCTAAACCCAAAACCCAAAACACTAAACACTAAACACTACCCTTGAACCATAAATCCTAAACCTAAAACTCTAAACCCTAAAAAATAATCCCTAAACCCTACCGTTGAACCTTAAATCCTCAACCTTGAACCCTAAACCATAAACCCAAAACCTTAAACCCTAAACCTTAAACTCCATAACCTAGACACTAAACCATAAACCCTAGACCCTAAACACTAAACCCTATATAATAGACCCTTTATCCAAAACCCAAAATCCTAGACCCTAGACCGTAAACCTTAGACCCAAAACCCTAAATTGTAGAGCTTAAATCCAAAACCCAAAACCCTAAACGCTACATCTGAACCCTAAACCTTAAACCCTAAAACCTAAACCCTCGACCATAAACACTAAACCCTATACCTAAAACTCTAAACCCTAGCCCCTAAACCCCAGACCCTAGACCCTAAACCCTAGACTCTAAATCCTAGACCCTAAACGCTAACTACTAAGCCCTAAACCCCTGAAACGAATCCCTAAAACCTAAACCCTAAATCATATACCCTACACCATATACCTTAAAACCTAAACCCTTAACCCTAAATCTTAAACCCTAAACCTTAGACCCTAGACCCTAAACCCTAGACCTTAACCCCTAAACCCTAAACTATGAATCCTTAACCGTAAATGCTAGACCCTAAACCTTAAACCCTAGACCCTACACCGTAGACCTTAAACACTAAACCCTAAACCCTAAGCCCTAAATCCTAAACCCTAAACCCTAAGCCCTAAGCCCTAAACCCTAAACCCTGGACCCCAGACCCTAAACCCTAAACCTTAGACCATAGACCCTAAACCCCAAAACCCTAAATCCGAAACCCTAAACCCTAAACCCTAAACCCTAAATCGTAAGTCCTAAACCCTACACCCTAAACCCTATACCCTAGACCCTAAACCCTAAGCGCTAAATCCTAAACCCTACACCCTAAACCCTAAAACTCTAAAACAAAAACCCAAAACACTAAACCCCAACGCTGAACCATAAACCCTAAACCCAAAAATCTAAACCCTAAACAATAATCCTTAAACCCTACTGTTAAGCCTTACATCCTAAACCTTAAACCCTAAACACTAAACCCTAAACCATAAACCATAAACCCTAAACCCTATACCTTAAACTCCAAAACATAGACACTAAACCCTAAGCCCCAGACCCTAAACCCTAAACCCCAAATTATAGACCCTTTATCCAAAACCCTAAATACTAGACCCTAGACCTTAAACCTTAGACCCTAAATTGTTTACTCGTAACCCTAAACCCTTAACTCAAAGCCCTATACCCTAGACCTTAAACCCTAGTCCCTAGACCCTACGCCCTAAACCCTACACTCTATACCTCAAACCCTAAACCCAAGACCCTAAACCTTAAACCCTAAAGCCTAAACAATAAACCCTAAACCCTACCCCTGAACCATAAATTCTAAACCTTAAACCCTAAACTCTAAACCCTATACCCTAAACTCTAAACCCTAGACCCTAGACCCTATACCGTAGACCCTAAACCCTAAACACTAAATTGTAAAACCTAAACCCTAGACCCTAAACCCCAAACCCTAGACCCAACCCTTAAACACTAAACCCTAAACCCAAAACCCTAAACCCTAAACAACAAACCCTTAACCCTACCCCTGAACCCTAAATTCTAAACCTTAAACCCTAAACCCTATACCCTAACCACTAAACCGTAGACCCTAGACCCTATACCGTAGACCCTAAACCCCAAACACTAAAATCTAAAACCTAAACCTTAGACCCTAAACCTTAAATCCAAAACCCACAGCCCTAGACCTTATACCCTAAACAATAATCCCTAAACCTTAAACCTTAAAACTCTAATCCCAAAACCCTAAATCCTAATCCTAACCTTAAACCATAGGGCCCTAAACCCTAGACCCTCGAGCCTAAACCCGAAACCTTAAACCCTAAACCATAAACCCTAAACCCTAAACCCAAAATAGAAAACCCTACACCTTAAACCCAAAATAGAAAACCATACACCCTAAACCCTAAGCCCTAGACCCTAAACCCTAAACCCTAGACCCTAAACCATAAACCCTAAACCCTAAACACTAAACACTAAAACCTAAACACTAAACTGAAAACCCTAAATCCTAAACCCTAAACCCTAGACCCTAGAGCCTAAACAATAAACTGCACACCCTAAACCCTATAACCCTAGTCCCTAAACCCTAAACCCTAAACCCTAAACCCAAAACCCAAAACCCAAAACTCAAAACCCTAAACCCAAAACCCTAAACACCAAAACCTAAACCATAAATCCTAGACCCTAGACACTAAACCCAAAAACCCTAAACCCTAAATGATAAACCCTAAACCCTAGACCCTCAAGCCTAAACCCTAAACCCTAGACCCTAAACACTAAACCTAAACCCCTAAACCCTAAACAATAAACCCTACACCCTATACCTTAAACTCTAAACCCTAAACCTTAAACTTTAAACCCTAAACCTTAAAACCTAAACCCTAAATAATAAATCCTCAACAATAAATCCTAAACCATACCCCTAAACCCTAAATCCTAAACCTTAATCCCTAAACCCCAAACCCTAAACCATAAACCATAAACCCTATACCCTAAACTTTAAACCCTACACCATAAACCCTAAACCCCAGACCTTAGACCCTAATCCCTAGACAATAATCCCTAAACCCTAAACCCTAAACCTTAGACTCTAGACCCTAAACCCTAGACCCTAAACACTAAAACCTATACCTTAAACTCTAAACCCTAGACCTTAAACCCTAAAACGTAGACCCTAAACCCTAGACACTAAACCCTAAAACCTAAACCCTAGACCCTAAACCCTAGACCCTAAACCCTAAACCCTAAACTCGACACTCAAGACCCTAGACCCTAGACCCTAAACCCTATCTAATCCGTAGCTAATTAGTTAGGGATTAGCTAGGGATTTTTCCCTAGTTAATCTGATTCGCTAGGGAAAAAAATCCCTAGCTAATACCTAGCTAGTTAGCTACGGATTAGCTAGGGGAAACAATCCCTAGTTTTTCCCTAGCTAATTAGCTAGGGATTAGCTGGGGTTTTTTTTCCCAGCTAGGGAAATCCCTAGCTACTTAGCTAGGGATTAGCTAGGGTTTTCTTTCCCTAGCTTAATTTTCCCGCCTTTTCGCGCCAAACTTTTTAACCAAATTAGCTAGGGATTTTATAGCTAGCTAACCCGTAGCTAATTAGCTAGGGATTAGCTAGGGATATTTTTCCCTCGCTAATCCGTAGCTAATTAGCTAGGGATTAGGTAGCGAAATTTTCCCTAGCTAAATCAGCATTTTCTTGTAGAGCATAAGCCATAAACCCTAAACCTGAAACCCTGAACCCTAAACCTTAGACCGTAAACCTTAAACCCTATGCCCTAAACCCGAAACCCAAAACAATAGACCCTAAACGCTAAACCCTAAACTGTAAACCCAAAAACCGTAAACCGTAAACCGTAAACACTAAAACCTTAACCCTAAACCCTAATCCATAAATCGTAAATCGTAGACCCTAAACTACAGACCCTTGACCCTATATGCTTAACCCTAGATAATAAACCCTAAATCCTAAACCCTAAACCCTAGACCCTAGACCCTATACTGTAAACCATAAACCCTAAACCCTAAAACCTAAACCCTAAGCACTAAACCCTAGACCCTAAACCACAAACCCTAAACCCTAAACACTAAGCCCTAAACTCTAAACCCTAGACTATAAACCCTAGACCCAAAACCCTAAACCATAGACTCTAAACCCCAAACCCCAAACCATAAACCCTAAACCCTATACATATACACAAAACCTTAGACACAAAACCCTTAAACTTAATTCGTGAACCCTAAACCCTGAACCCTAAATCCTAAGCCCTAGACCCTAGAGCCTAGACCCAAGATCCTTAAACGCTAGACCTTAAACCCTAGACTCGAAACCCTAAAGCCTAAACAATAAACCATAATCCCTAAACTCGAAATCCTAAATCCTAAACCCTTAAACCTAGACCCTATACCCTAGACCCAAGATCCTAAACCACAAACCATAAACCCTACACTCTAAACCCCAAACCGTAAACCTTAAACCCTAGACACTAAACCCTAAACCCTAGACCCTAGACCTTAAACCCTTAACCATAAGATCTAAAACTCTAATACATAAACCCTAACCCTAACCCTAAACCCTAACCCTAAAACCTAAACCCTAGAGACTACACCCTAGACCCTAAACCCAATACCCTAGACCTAAGAGCTTAAACACTAAACCCTAAGAGCAAAAGCATAAACCCTAGACCCTCTATCCCAGACCCTTAACCCTAGATCGAAAAGCCTAAGCCCTAGACCCTAAACCATAAATCCCAAAACCTTAATCCCTAAAACCCAAAGCCTAAACCCTAAATGCTAAACCCTAAATCATAGACCTTAAACCCTATACCCTAAAGACTACACCCTAGAGCCTAAACACTAAACTCTAGACCCTAAACCCTAAACCCTAAACCATAATACCTAAACCTTAAATCATAAACCCTAAACCATAAGCCTTACCCCTACACCCAAAATTGTAAATGCGAAACCAAAAATTGTAAACCCTAAATCTCAAACTGTAAACTCGAAACCCTAAACCCAAAATCCCAAACCCTATATACTAAACCCTAAACCCTAAACCCTAAACTTTAAACCCTAAACCACAAACCCTAAAACCAAAAACAACAAACCCTAAACCTAAACCCAAAATCTAAAACCCTAAACCCTAAACACAAACCCTAAATCTCAAAATCTTAAACTCTAAACCCTAAACCCTGATCTCCAATCCCCAAACCATAGACCCGAAACCCTAAACTGTAAACCCTAAGCCCGAAACCCTAAACCCAAAATCCCAAACCCCAAACTGTAAATCCTAAACATTAAACCCTAATCCCTAAGCCCTAAATCGTAAACTCTAAACCCTAGACCTTAAACCATAAACCCAAATCCTAAAACCCAAAAATCCAAACCCTAAACCCTAAATTGTAAAATGTTAACTTTAAACCCTAAATCCTAAAACCTAATCCCAAAACCTAATAAATTAAACCCTAAACTCAAACACTAAATCCTAAACCCGAAATCCTAAACCTCAAACTTTAAATGCCATATCCAAAATCCTAGACCTCAAAACCTGAACAATAAACCCTAAACCGTACATGCTAAATGCTAATAGCCAAACCCTAAACACTAATCCCTAAACCCTAAACCCTAAATCCTAATTCCTAAACCCCAGACTTTAAACCTAAATCCTAAACCCTAACCCTAAACTCTATGCCCTGAACACTAAACCCTAAATCTAATTCCTAAATCCTAAACCTATAACCCTAAATCCTAAATCCTAAGCCTCAAACCCTAAACTCTAAACCCTAAATGCTAAATCCGAAACCCTAAACCTTAAACAATAAAGCTTAGACCCAAGACCCTAAACCATAAACCCAAAACCCTAAACCCTGAATCCAAAAAGACAAAATCCTGTGCCTCAAACCCCAAACCCCAAACCTTAAACCCTAAACATGAAATACTAAACCCTAAACCCTAAATGCTGAAATCCAACCCCTAAATCGTAAACCCAAAACCCCAAACCCTAAAACCCAAAACCCGAAACTATAAACCCTAAACCCCAAATCCTAAACCTTCAACCCTAAGCCACAACCCCTAAACTCGAAACTCTAAACCCTAAATCCTAAACCTTAAATCCTAAACCCTAAACTGTGAACCCTAACCCCAAAACCCTAATCCCAAAATCACAAACACTAAACAGTAAACCCTTAACCATAAACTCGAAATTGTAAATTGTAAACCCTAAACCCCACACCCTAAACACTAAACCCGATTCTCTATACCCTAAACCCTAACCCAAAAATCCTAAACCGTAAACCCTAAATCCTAAACTATAAATCCGAAGCCCTTAGCCTAAATCCTAAAACCTAAAAACTATATCCTAAATCCTAAACCTAATCGATAAACCCAAAAATGTAAACCCTAAATCCTAAAGCCTAAACTCTAAACCCCAAACCATAAATGGTGAACTCCAAACGCTAAGCTAATACCCAAATCTAAAAACGTAAACCCCAAACCGTAAAATCTCAATCCTAAACCGTAAATCGTAAACCCTAAAGCCTAAACCCGAAATTGTAAACTGTAAACCCTAAATCGAAAACCCTATAACCTAAACCCCAAACCCCAAACACTAAACTCAAAGCCCTAAACCCTAAATCAAAAACCTCAAAATCTAAACTCTAAACCCAAAATCCTAAACGATAAATTCCAACCACTAAATACTAAGCCCTAAACAATTTACCAAAAATCCTAAACCCAAAATCCTAAACGGTAAACCCTAAACCCTAAACCCGAAACTGTAGACCATAAACGCAAAACTGTAAACCCAAAATCTCAAACCATAAACCCTAAATCATAAATCTTAAACCATAAACTGAAAACCCTAAAACCAAAATACCAAAACCTTAAACCTTAAACCCAAAACCTAAAACCCTAAACCCTAAATCATAAACCCAAAACCATAAACCCAAAACCCAAAACCCTAAACTTTAAACCATAAATCCAAAGCTCTAAATGCCAAACCCCAAACCCTAAACCCTAAACCTTAAATCTTGAATCTTAAACCCTAAACTCCAATCCCCAAACCCTAGACCATAAAGCCGAAACTCGAAACCCTAAAACCTAAACCCTAAATTGTAAACCCAAACCTAAAGCCCTAAGCCCTAAACCCTAAACCCAAAAACCAAAACCCTAAATCTAAAACCCCAAACCTTAAATCCTAAACATTAAACCCTAAAGCCTAAACCCCAAATCCTAAACCCTAAACCCTAAATTGCGAATCCTGAATACTAAACCCTAAACCCTAACCTTTAAACCGAAAACCTAAAACCCAAAAACCCAAACTGTAAACCCCAAACCTGAAACTGTAAAATTTAAACCTTAAACCCCAAACCCTAATCCCAAAACCCTATACCCTAAACCGCAAATCCAAACACTAAACCCTAAACCCGAAATCCTAAACCCCAAATTCTAAACCCAAAATCCAAAATCCTAAGACCTCAGATCTGAACAATAAACCCTAAACCTAAAACTCTAACTCCAAAATCCTAAACCCTAAACCCTCAATGCCCAACACTAAACACTAAACCCTAAACCCTAACACTTAAACCCAAAACCAAAAACCCTAAATCCCAAACCCAAACCCCAAACCCTAAACCCTAAACTCCAAACCCTAAACCCTAAAACCTAAATCCTAAATCCTAAACCCTAAATGTTAAATCCCAAACATAAAACACTAAACCCTAAACCCTAAATCCCATACCCTAAACCTTAAACCCTAAACCCAAAACACAAAACTGTATCTCAAAAAACTTAAACTGTAAACACAAAACCAAAAACCCTGAACCCTAATCACCAAACCCTAAACCCAAAATCCTGAACCCTAAACCCTAAACCCAAAACTTAAATCCTAAACCCTAAACCCAAAACCTAAGCCTAAGCTGTAAACCCTAATACCCAAACGCCAAACCCAAAATCCTATACCCTAAAGCCCAAACCCTAAACCTTAAACCTTAAACCCTAATCCATAAATCATAATTCCTAAACTCTAGATTCTAAACCTCAACCCTAAACGCAAAACCCAAATCCCTAAACCTTGAACCCTAAATCCTAAATTCTAAACCGCAAACCCTAAACCCTCAATGCTAAATCCCAACCCTAAACACTAAAACCTGAAGCTTAGATCCTAAACCCTAAACCATAAAGCTAAAACCCAAAACCCTAAATCCCAAAGCCTAAATCCTAAACCCCAAACCCTAAACATCAAATGCTAAACCCTAAACCCTAAACCCTGAACTTTAACCCCCAAACCCTAAAAACTGAACCCCAAACCCCAAAACCTGAAACTGAAACCGGTAAAGCATAAACCCCAAACCCTAAGCCACGACCCCTAAACCCGAAACTTTAAACCTGAAATCCAAATCCTTATCCCTAAGCCCTAAACCCTCAACCCAAAACCCAAAACCCTAATCCCTAAATCTTAAACCCAAAACACTAAACCCTAAAGCCCAAACCTTAAACCACAAACCCTAAACCCTAAACCCAAAACCCTAATTCCTATACCCTAAACCCTAATCCGAAAATCCTAATCTCTAAACCATAAATCCAAAACCCTAAACCCTAAACCCTAAACCCTAAACCCTAAACACCAATCTCTTAGCCCTAAATCCTAAACCCTAAGCACAAAACCCTAAACCCGTAATCCCAAAGCCTAAACCTAAACCCTAAACCTTAAACCATGAAATCCAAACCCTAAGCCCATACCCCAATCCCAAACCCTAAACACTAAACCCCAAATAGAAAAACGAAAGCCCTAAACCTTAAACCCCAAAGCGTAAACGCTAAAACCTAAACCCGAAACTGTAAACTATAAACCATAAATTGAAAAGCCTATACCCTAGACCCCAAACCCCAAACCTTAAACCCAAAGCCCAAAACCCTAAACCCTAGTTCCAAAACACTACAAAAAAATGTTGCTTTAGCTACGGAAAATTTCCCTAGCTAATCCCTAGCTAATTAGCTAGGAATAAAATCCGTAGCTCATTTGGTAAAAAAGTTTGGCGCAAAAAGGAGGGAAAATTTAGCTAGGGATTTGCTACGGATTTCCCTAGCTAATCCCTAGCTAATTAGCTAGTGATTTCCTACGAATTTCCCTAGCTAATCCCTAGCTAATTACCTAGGGATTTGCTACGTATTTCCCTAGCTAATTAGCTACGGATTATATACAGAAAAAATCCGTAGCTAATTTATTATATGTATATATATAAAATGTTTTTCATTAATAAATCAAAAAGTGAAAAATGGCCTAGTGGTTGGTCTAAATGTTACCATCCATGATGTTTTGTCTTCGAGTCCACCTACGACCACTTTTCAAAAATATAAAGTGGTCGTCGGAGGGGGCTGACGGCCGACGGGGGCCGTCGCCAGAGGGGGTTGCCGGAAGAGGTCGCCGGAGTGGGCTGCCGGAGGGGGTCACCGGCGGTCGTCGTCGGAGGGGGTCGCCGGAGGAGTTCGCCGGTGGAGGAGGTCGCCGGCAACAATTTTTAGAGGGGGTGAATTAGCTAGGGAATTTCTACGGATTAGCTAGAAAATTTAGCTAGGGATTAACTACTGTTGAGCTAGGGAGTTTAGCTAGGGATTAGCTAGGGAATTTAGCTAGGGATTAGCTAGGGATTAGCTAAGGATTGGGTACGGAATTAGCTACGAAAAAAATCCGTAGCAATTAGCGTCTAAATATTAGCTAGGGAAAAATCCGTAGCTAATCCCTAGCTAATCAGATTAGCTAGGGATTTTTCTCTACTTAATCCTGTTTTTTCTTGTAGTGAAACCTTAAACTCTAAACCCTAAACCCAAAAACGTAAACCCTAAATTACATACCCTAAACCCTAAATCCCAAACCCTAAACTCAAAACCCTAAAACCAAAATTCGAAACCCTAAACCCTAAACCCCAAATCTTAAACCCTAAACCCTAAACCCTAAACCCTAAACCCTAAACCTAAAATCTTAAATTCTAAACCACAAAATCCAAACCCTAAACCTTAAATGCAAAATCCCAAATCCTAAATACTAAACCCTAAACCATAGAACCTAAACCATAAACCCAAAACCATAAACCTTAAATCCCAAGCCCTAAAACCCAAACCCGAAACTAAAAACATGAAACCCTAAACCCTGAATCCCAAACCCTAAACCCAAGACCCAAGACCCTAAACCCTAAACCCTAAACCTTAAACCATAAACTCGAAACCCTAAACCCTAAATCTGAGACCCTAAACCTTAAATGCCAAACCCTAAACCCTAATCCCTAAAGCACAAACCCTTAACATTAAACCATAAACCCAAAACCCTAAGCCCTATACAATAAACCCTAAACCCTATACCCAAAACGTTAAACCATAAATCCTAAGCACCAACCCCTAAACTCTAAACCTTAAACACTAAACCCTAAACTCTAAACCCTAAACACCAAACCCTACACCCTATACAAGAAACCCTAAGCCCTAAATTCTAAAACTTAAACCCTAAACCTTAAACCTTGAACTCCAATCCCTCAACCCAAGGACTTAAACCAGAAACCCCTAAATCCTAAACTCTAAACCCCAAACCCTAATACAGAAACCCTAATCCCTATACCCTTAACCTAAAACCCTAAACCACAAATCTCAGACCCCAAACCCAAAAATCTAAAATTGTAAACCCTAAATCCCAAATCCTAAACCCTAAATCCAACAACCTAAAACCTAAACATTAAACCGTAAACCCATAACCTAAGACCCTAAATCCCAAACCCTAAACCCTAAACCATAAACCATAAACCCTAAACCCTAAAGCCTAAATCTAAAACCCCAAACCCTAAACCGTAAACCATAAACCCTAAACCATAAATCCCAATCTCTAAACATTAAACATTAAACACAAAGCCCAAAGCCCAAACCCTAAATCCTAAACACCAAACCTCAAAACTCAATCCCTAAACTCTAAACCCTAAACTCTAAACCCTAAAAACTGAACCCTAAATCTTAAACCCTAACCCGTGAACTTAAATCCCTAAACCCTAAAACCTAAACCCCAAACCCTAAATCCCAAAACCCTAAACCCTAAACCCAAAATTGTAAACTGTAAACTCTAAACCGAAAACCCTATACCCTAAACCCCAAACCTCAAACTGTAAACCCTAAACCCTAAACCTTAAATCCTATACCCCAAACCCTAAACCCTAAACTCAAAACCCTAATGCGTAATTTTAAAACCCTAAACACTAAACCCTAAAATATAACATCCTATTTTATTTAAAATAAAATTTAAGTAGAATTAATTAATTAAAATGAAATTTTGTGAATATCGTTGATTTTCTGTTTATTTTCTTTTGTGAGTGATGCATGTGAATTGCTTGTGATTTGAAATTAGGAATCCCAATTAGGATGGGAGAGAAAAATTTAGGAATTAAAAAAATTTATAAAATTATAAAATTATCTAGAGAAGGACCAAAGTGAAAGGGAAAATATTTTTCAAAACCATTAGAATTAAACCGGGTAAATTAAGTAGTAAGGGCCACTAAGACCCGAATTTTGGGAGTCTAGGATACTCTAGGGAAACTATAAAACCCCAATGAGGAAACTAAACCCCAAGAATGATTCGAACCCATCACAAATTACCTATGAAAAATTTAGGACTAAATTGCAAAGAATCAAATTTTGGGCATTTGTCATCTAATGCTCCTTAAACCCAATTTTCCTATTTAAGTGACACTACAAGAAAAAATAGGATTAGCTAGGGAAAAATCTGTAGCTAATCCGTAGCTAATCCCTAGCTAAACCGATTAGCTAGGGATTAGCTACGGATTTTTCCCTAGCTAATATTTGGTCGCTAATTGCTAGGGATTTTTTTCGTAGCTAATCCCTAGTTAATCCATAGCCAATCCCTAGCTAATCCCTAGCTAATCCCTAGCTAAATTCCCTAGCTAATCCGTAGCTAATCTCATCTAATGCTCCTTAAACCCAATTTTCCTATTTAAGTGACACTACAAGAAAAAACAGGATTAGCTAGGGAAAAATCTGTAGCTAATCCCTAGCTAATCGGATTAGCTAGGGATTAGCTACGAATTTTTCCCTAGCTAATATTTGGACGCTAATTGCTAGGGATTTTTTTCGTAGCTAATCCCTAGTTAATCCGTAGCCAATCCCTAGCTAATCCCTAGCTAATCCCTAGCTAAATTCCCTAGCTAATCCGTAGCTAATCCCTAGCTAAATTCCCTAGCTAATCCCTAGCTAAATTCCCTAGCTAATCCGTAGCTAATCCCTAGCTAACTCACCCCCTCCAAAAATTGTCGCCGGCGACCTCCTCCACCGGCCTCCGTTGGCCCCTCCGGCGACCCCCGCCGGCGACCTCCTCCGGCAACCCCCTTCGACGACGGCCACCGGTGACCTCCTCCACCGCCGGCGAGCGGCCCCCTCCGACGACCACCTCCGGCAACCACTTTATATTTTTGAAAAATGGTCTTAGGAGGCCTCGAAGACGGAACATCATGGATGGTAACATTTAGACCAACCACTAGGCCATTTATCACTTTTTGATTTATTAATGTAAAACATTTTATATATACACATATAACAAATTAGCTAGGGATTTTTTCCCTAGCTAATAGCTACGGATTAGCTAGGGATTTTTTTCCCGAGCTAATTAGCTAGGGATTAGCTACGGTTTTTTTTCCCTAGCTAATTAGCTAGGGATTAGCTATGGTTTTTTTCCCTAGCTAAATTGCCTAGCTAATCCGTAGCAAATCCCTAGCTAAATTTTCCCGCCTTTTCGCGCCAAATTTTTTCACCAAATTAGCTAGGGATTTTATCCCTAGCAAATCCGTAGCTAATTAGCTAAGGATTAGCTAGGGATTTTTTCCCTAGCTAATCCGTAGCGGATTAGCTAGTGAAATTTTCCCTAGCTAATTTCCGTAGCTAGATCCGTTTTTTCTTGTAGTGTGAGACCCCAAACATGCCCTAACCTTTCATTACACAACATTAATGTGTCAAAACCTGAATTAATGAGAGAGGGGAGGGGAACACGTCACCTTCATGCAAGAAACCAATCATGGCTACTTACACCTAGGTTAATCAACACACCTCCTCCATTTAGCTTGCAAAACCCACCCTAATTGAACAAGTAAGACTAAAATAAAATTTTACTCTAGCAAAAAGGAAAGAGAGGTGAGAGAAGGAGCTCGAATTGGGAAGAAGTAGGAAGAACAAAAAGAACGAAAGTAAAACTTTTGAAGAAACAAGAAGAAGGAAGAGGCGTGACTTCAAGGGATTCTTCCATTCTTTGACCATCATCCAAGCCAGTTGAGGGCAAAGCTCAATTTCTTATTTTAAAATCAAAGGTAACATGTGGTTACCCCTCTTCTTGATCCAATTTCATCAAGCATCCATCACATGTTGGTGGTATAAGCCTTCAAAACTAGAAAATTTTCCAGCTCTATCAACTTTATCTCAAATTTTGGCACCTTATCTTTAAATCCAAATTTCTCCCTTATTTCTCCATGCAATTTTATGATCATGGAGTCCTTAGAAAGCTAAGACTATGTAGATTTCAAATGTATGCTTGCATATGTGATCAATAAAGGTCGTACGTGAGTGTAGAGGACCTGAAATTTATGGGAATAAAGCTCGTTTTGTTGTGTGTTTGCTCGATTTTGGGCTAATGTTTTGTGCAATAAATGGAATGAAAATTTTGGAATTCTTCTTGACATTTCTAGGAATCTCACGTACGAAATTTTTACAAAGACTCGTTGGAAATCAAGTGGAAAAAAATTGGTGTTTAGTGATGAGAGATTTTCTTTCTTTTAAAATGAATGCTGGAATATTTTGTTAGGAATTAATGGCATCTGAAAAATTGGAATTTTGTCTTAATGGAAAATTTTTGTTTAGGACTTTATTAATGAAATAGGGTGATTTAAATTTGCTGAAAATTTAAGTGATGTTTTTAAAATAGGATTTTAATAATATAGTAAATTTGAATAAAATAATTAATAACTTAGGAAAATTAAATTACTTAAATCAGGATTTTCTTAACTATTTGGAAATTAATAAAACAAAAAGTTTGGAAAAATTTTAAAGTATTGATTCTTAATAAATTAGGAATTTACTAGAAAATAAATAAAAATGTGAAAAATCCTATGTAGATTAATACCTACCTTTTGGGTATTTTATTTTCCCAAATTTTAGGGAAAATAAGATTTTAAACATAGGAATGTGGAAATCATAAAATAAGAAATTAGAAAATTAATTTAATAAAAAGGATTAGTAATTTGGGAATTTTCTTATGAAAATTCTAGAAATTAAACTGGTTCAAAATTCTCATTAAGAATAGGGCAAAATTGCTAGAAGTTAATAGGCAAAATTTATGAAATATTACTTATGCTATGAAAATTTAATTAGTGATTTGTGAATGAAAATGATATTTTGATGCTTGAAACTACAAAAATAAATTGTGATATTTCTAATTGGACAAGAAACTTTTGACTTTCTTTTTTAAAGCTTACATAAATATTTTTATTTAAATAATTTTGAGATTAGTATGCCTAAAGTAAACTGGATGAATTTTGTCAGAACAATTGAGTAAACCTTACTTGAAATTTTGTAAATATATATTATGATCTGTATGGCAGGGCACACTACTCTTCGCTAGGAATGCGTCCGGGAGGTAGTGTCTAGCATCTAGTGAGGAGAGACGTAATTCGGGACTGGTGATCCTATGGTTCTAACACGTGCGCACACCGGGGGGACGCCCTGGATGTTAGATAATTTTTTCGCCGCTTTATGGCGGATTGCGCTATATGTCGTATGTCTATTTGTCCTGTTTCATTAGATTGATATTTTGTCCCGGAGACATGTATTTGGTGACGGTTTATTTCAGTTGAACAGGTGTGAGATCGATCTGATATGTTGAGAGATTGGCATACATACTGTAAGCTTATTTACAATTGTAAACTGTATGGTTTTCTGTTTTAATATTCTGTTACATTGTATGACTGGATAATCCTGATGCATGTATGTTGATATTGTGTGTGTGGTTGAACTATAAGAAGAGGATTTTCTATATTCTTAGTAATGCAGTTGAACCACTAATGGATTTTAAGAATTGGTAATCCATGTTACTAGGATTATTATCTTATTACGTTAGTGTGTTTAGATACCTAGGTACCATCTTTTGTTGGAGATCGATGTAGACTGGGTGGAAGTGCCATTTCCAGGACACTTCTAGGTGCTGAAGGCAGTCCCCATCCTATTCTACTTTTCCATGGAGGATTTGACCTTCCCTGGAACCTAGAGAGGAAAATGACTGACTACTTATAGATGTGTATATTTTGATGAATTAACTATTTTTGACTATGACCCATCAACCATATTAACTATTTGCGCCTGCGCGCCACCTCTGACTAGATATGTATGTATATATATGCCATAGACTAGGATATATGCCATAGGCAAATGAATGGAGGGTAAGACCTCATACTATTCCTTGGTATGCATGTATGAATGTTAGAAGCATTTCGTGGAAGTACGAGAGTGTTAAAACGTAACTTATAGTTTCTGAGGTTGAATAACGAACTGAGAGTAAGCGATCCTTGGGATAGAACTTAACTTAAGTACTTTGAAAAGGAAAAAAAAGAAAAAGAATTAGACCAGGTTTTTAAGAGTTAAATTAAATAACCTAATGCCGCACGTAAAATCAATTAAGAAACTAGGACGTTACATTCATGGTATCAAAGCACAGTTATTAGAACTCTGCTAATATGTAAGTAGAATAGCCTAACATAAACACTTATTAGATAAGCTCAAGTGATCATGAAAGTTGGAGTAACATGAGTCTATGTTTATGCTAGGAACCTTAGATTGTTATAGATTTCCTCTATGTGCCGTAGTTTTCACTATTTAATAATATTATTGGGACTGATCACCTCAGTTATGTTCTTGTTTAGCAGAAAGCTATGGCAAATACCAGGAGAAATGCTGACAATAGACAACCTGAAAGTGACATGATTCGTCAAATGATGCAAGCATTTGAGAACATGTCAAAGACAATGGGCACCATGTGGGTAATCGCCTGAGATGCACTGAATTCCAGTAGGTAAGGCCTCTGGTATTCAAGGGTACCTATGATCCAATTGTAGCTGAGGAATTGTTACGGGAATTAGAGAAACTTTTTGATGTACTTCATACCCCTGATCCACAGAAAGTAGCATTTGCAGTCTATCAACTGCAGGGTGAAGTAGAGTACTGGGGCAAGGAGCCAAACAGTTACTTGAGGGTAGGAATGTTCCCCTTGGGCAGCCTTTAGGGAAAACTTTTTAGCTAAATACTATCCAGAAAGTGTGAAGAAAGAAAAAGAGATTGAATTCCTCCAGTTAAAACAAAGAGGAAAACCTTTGGGGAGTATTTGGCAAAGTTTTAGGAACTTGCCATGTTCTCACCCTGCTTAAGACTTCAGCTTGATGATGCCTGGAAGGCAGCTCAGTTTGAAGCCAGGTTAGACCAAAATATAAAATCTCAAGTAGCCCCGATGGAGATTAAGAGTTATGCGGAGTTGGTGACCAAATGCCACATAATTAGTAAGAACCTCACTGATAAGGCCGCATTGACCTAGAAATTCACTAGAAAACCCCAAAACCAACCTTAATGTAAGGAGAGGAAACTTCAAACCTGTCCAAGGAAATACCAGTAGGCCACCCCTACAGTGAACTGTCCTCATTGTACTAAGTGTAAAAGAAACCATTACCCTAATCAACTCTGCGGAAGCAACCACTGGTATCGTTGTGGGAACCCTGGACACTTCCCAAGAGTCTACAAGGCCAAGGGACTTGTGAGTGGATCCAAAACACCAGCTGTTCGAAGGGTCTATGCTTTGGATGGAGATGTCAATTGCCAGTCTGAGGATCTCATAGAGGGAACGGTTAAGATTCAAAACATGAAAATTAAAATTTTATTTTACATAGGAGCCAAACATTCTTTTGTTTCTAAATTGTGTGTTAATACTTTAAACCTACCTGTTGAACCCTTATTGCATGAACTATATGTCTCAAGCCCATTTGGGGAAGAGTTTGATTGCTACCCATACTTGTTTAAATTGCCCAAATGAGATAAATTCTAAATTATTTCATGCCAATCTTGTCTGTTTGAATATGACCACCATAGACATTATCTTAGGGATGGATTGGTTGTTTAAGAATCATGTTATGTTAGATTGTGCTGCTAAATCTGTGATCTACTTGAATGCCTGTATATCTAGACAAAGTGAACCAAGAATTTTGAGTCTAAAGGAAAGAATTACTTTGCTCCCAGTAGTTATGGATTACAGTGATGTTTTCCCTGAAGAGATATTCAAACTACCCCCTAAGAGAGAGATAGAGTTTACCATAGATCTTCTCCCAAGAACGAGACCCATATCCATTACACCGTACAGAATAGCCTTACTTGAGTTGCAAAAGTCGAAAGCTCAAATAGATGACTTGCTGAGCAAGAAGTTTATTAGACCTAGTGTCTCACGTTGAGGAGCCCCAATCCAGTTTGTGAAGAAGAAGGACGGAAGCTTAAGACTTTGTATAGACTATAGGCAGTTAAATAAGGTGACCATCAAGAATAAGTACCCCTTGCGCTGTATAAATGACGTATTGGATCAATTGCGAGGACCGACTGTATTCTCTAAGATTGATCTTAGCTCAGGATACCACCTAATTAGGGTTAGAAAAGAGGATATCCCTATGATTGTGTTCAGAACGCGTCATGGCCACTATGATTTCCTTGTGATACCATTTAGAATTACCAATGCCTCTGCGGTGTTCATGGATTATATGAACCGCATCTTCTGACCTTATCTACATCATTTTGTCGTAGTGAAGAAGAACATCAGGAACATCTTGCACGGATGTTGCAAGTACTGCGAGAGAAATAGTTGTATGCCAAATTGGAAAAATATGAATTTTAGTTAGAGGAAGTCAAATTTTTAGGGCATGTGACCAATAAACAAGGCATGGCTGAAGTCCCTGGCAAGACCGAAAACTGTTAAGAATTGGGAGAGACAACAAAGAGTAACTGAGATTAGGAGTTTCCTAGGATTGGCTGGGTATTATAGGTGGTTTATCATGGGATTTTCCCAAATTGCCCTTCCTATGACTAGGTTAAATTGTAAGAATACCCCTTTGAAATGGTCAGCAGAGTGCGAAGACAGTTTTCAAACTCTGAAAGAGAAATTGACCACAGCCCTGTGCTCACCATACCTGACCCCTCAGAGCCTTTCGAGGTATACATTGATGCCTCAAAGAAAGGACTTGGCTGTGTGCTTATGCAGAATAAGCAACTGGTAGCGTATGCATCATGCCAACATAAGCCAAATCAAGAGAAATACCCTACCCATGACTTAGAGTTAGCGGTTGTGATCTTTGCGGTAAAAATTTGGAGACATTTACTCTATGTAGCTAGGTTTACAATCTTTTGCGATCACAAAAGCCTTCAGTACTTGTTTGATCAGAAGGAGTTGAATATGAGAGAAAGGAGATGGGTAGATTTGTTAAAGGATTATGATTTTGAGCTGAAGTACCACCCGGGCAAAACTAATGTAGTAGCCGATGCTCTATGTAGGAAGTCACTACAAATAGCCCACTTAATGGTTGAAGAAATGAAGCTAATAGAAAAATTTAGAGATTTAGGTTTGAAAACAGTTGTGGCTCAAAATAAGGTAGAAATGAGTGAGTTTAGGATTGAATGCGACTTTAGAGCCCAAATTAAGGAAGCTCAAGTGAAGGATGAAACCCTAGTTGCCCTGTGGAACCAAAAAGAATTCCATGAAGTTGAGGACAGAGTATTAATGTTTAGAGAGAGAATAGTAATCCCTAATGACTCCGACCTAAGAAAGAAGATACTAGATGAAGGCCATAGGAGCTTATACATTGTTCATCCTAGTATAACCAAGATGTGCCAAGGCCTTAAGAAGAGATTCTGGTATCCAGGGATGAAGAA
>JAAIUW010000215.1:0-46628 GCA_014851425.1 Senna tora | reverse complement strand
CTTGATTCTTGTTAATAGTTTTCGCGATGAGTGTTTCGAAAACTTGATAGTCATCAGTTTTCGCCGGTGAGTGTTTCGAAAACTTGATATTCATCAGTTCTCGCCAATGAGTCTTTCGAAAACTTGATTTTCTTCTTAATCAGTTTTTGTCGATGAGTGTTTCGAAAACTTGATATTCATCAGTTTTCGCCAACGAGTGTTTCGAAAACTTGATTTTCTTGTTAATCAATTTTCGCCGATGAGTGTTTCGAAAACTTGATATTCATCAGTTTTCGCCGATGACTGTTTCCAAAACTCGATTTTCTTGTTAATCAGTTTTCACTGTTGAGTGATTCAAAAACATGATATTTATCAGTTTTCACCAATCAGTGTTTCGAAAACTTGATATTCTTGTTAATCAGTTTTCGCCAATGAGTGTTTCGAAAACTTGATATTCATCAGTTTTCCCCAATGAGTAATTCGAAAACTTCATTTTCTTTTTAATCAGTCTTTGCCGATGAGTGTTTCGAAAAGTTGATATTCATCAGTTTTCGCCGATTAGTATTTCGAAAACTTGATAATCATCAGTTTTCGCCAATGAGTGTTTCGAAAACTAGATTTTCTTGTTAATCAGTTTTCTGCCGGTGAGTGTTTCGAAATCTTGATGTTGATCAGTTTCTGCCGATGAGTGTTTCGAAAACAAGATATTCATCAGTTTTCGCCAATGAGTGTTTCGAAAACTTGATATTCATCAGTTTTCGCCGGTGAGTGTTTCGAAAACTTCATATTCATAAGTTTTCGCCATTGAATGTTTCAAAAACTTGATTTTCTTGTTAGTCAGTTTTCGCCAATGAGTGTTTCAAAAACTTGGTGTTCATCAGTTTTCGCCGGTAAGTGTTTCGAAAACTTGATATTCATCAGTTTTCGCCAATGAGTCTTTCGAAAACTTGATTTTCATGTTAATCAGTTTCTGCCGATAAGTGTTTCGAAAACTTTATATCATCAGTTTTCGCCAACGAGTGTTTCGAAAACTTGATTTTCTGGTTAATCAATTTTCGCCGATGAGTGTTTCGCAAACTTGATATTCATCAGTTTTCGCCGATGATTGTTTCCAAAACTCGATTTTCTTGTTAATCAGTTTTCGCTATTGAGTATTTCAAAAACATGATATTCATCAGTTTTCACCAATCAGTGTTTCGAAAACTTGATATTCTTGTTAATCAGTTTTCGCCGATGAGTGTTTCAAAAACTTGATATTCATCAGTTTTCGTCGGCGAGCTTTTCGAAAACTTGATATTCACCAATTTTCGCAAATGAATGTTTCGAAAACTTGATTTTCTTGTTAATCAGTTTTTGCCGGTGAGTGTTTCAAAAACTTGACATTGATCAGTTTTTGCCAGTGACTGTTTCGAAAACTTGATATTCATCAGTTTTCGCCAATGAGTCTTTCGAAAACTTGATTTTCTTGTTAATCCGTTTTCGCCGATGAGTGTTTCGAAAACTTGATATTCCTCAGTTTTCGCCGGTATGTGTTTCGAAAACTTGATATTCATCAGTTTTCGCCAATGAGTGTTTCGAAAACTTTATTTTCTTGTTAATCAGTTTTCGCCGATGAGTGTTTTGAAAACTTGATATTCATCAGTTTTCGCCTATGAGTGTTTCGAAAACTTAATATTCATCAGTTTTCGCCAATGAGTGTTTCGGAAACTTGATTTTTTTGTTTATCAGTTTTTGCCGATTAGTGTTTCGAAAACTTCATATTCATCAGTTTTCGCCGGTGAGTGTTTCGAAAACTTGATATTCATCAGTTTTCGCCAATGAATGTTTCCAAAACTTTATTTTTTGGTTAATCAGTCTTCGCTGATGAGTGTTTCGAAAACTTGATATTCATAAGTTTTCGGCGGTTAATGTTTCGAAAACTTGATATTCATCAGCTTTCGCAATTGAGTGTTTCGAAAACTTAATTTTCTTGTTAATCAGTTTTCGCCGATGAGTGCTTCAAAAACTTGATATTCATCAGTTTTCACCGGCGAGCGTTTCGAAAATTTGATATTCACCAGTTTTCGCAAATGAATGTTTCAAAAACTTGATTTTCTTATTAATCAGTTTTCGCTGATGAGTGTTTCGAAAACTTGATATTCATCTGTTTTCGCCAGTGAGTGTTTCGAAAACTGGATACTCATCAGTTTTAGCCAATGAGTGTTTCGAAAACTTGATATTCATCAGTTTTCGCAGTGAGTGTTTCGAAAACTTGATATTCATCAGTTTTCGCCAATGAGTGTTTCGAAAACTTGATTTTCTTGTTAATCAGTTTTTGCCGATGAGTGTTTCGAAAACTTGATATTCATCAGTTTTTGTCGATGAGTGTTTCGGAAACTTGATATTCATCAGTTTTCGCCAATGAGTGTTTCGAAAACTTGATTTTCTTGTTAATCAGTTTTTACTAGTGAGTGTTTCGAAAACTTGATATTCATCAGTTTTCGCCGATGAGTGTTTTGAAAACATCATTTTCTTGTTAATCAGTTTTCGCCGATGAGTGTTTTGACAACTTGATAATCTTCAGTTTTTGCCAATGAATTTCTCGAATACATGATTTTCTTGTTAATCAGTTTTCGCCGATGAGTGATTCCAAAACCTGATATTCCCCAGTTTTCGCCGGTGAGTGTTTCGAAAACTTGCTATTCTTCAGTTTTCGCCAAAGAGTGTTTCGAAAACTTGATTTTCTTGTTAATCACTTTTCGTCGATGAGTGTTTCGAAAACTTGATATTGATAAGTTTTCGGCGACTAATGTTTCGAAATCTTGATATTCATCAGCTTTCGCAATTGAGTGTTTCGAAAACTCGATTTTCTTGTCAATTAGTTTTCGCCGGTGAGTGTTTCAAAAACTTGATATTCATCAGTTTTCGCCGGCGAGCATTTCGAAAACTTGATATTCACCAGTTTTCGCAAATCAGTGTTTCGAAAACTTGATTTTCTTGTTAATTACTTTTTGCCGATGAGTGTTTCGAAATCTTAATATTCATCAGTTTTCGCCAGCGAGAATTTCGAAAACTTGATATTCATTAGTTTTCGCCAATGAGTCTTTCGAAAACTTGATTTTCTTCTTAATCCGTTTTCGCCAATGAAAGTTTCCAATCCTTGATATTCATCAGTTTTCGCCAGTGAGTGTTTCGAAAATTTGATTTTCATCAGTTTTCGCCGATGAATGTTTCCAAAACTTGATTTTCTTGTTAATCAGTTTTTGCCGATGAGTGTTTCAAAAACTTGATATTCATCAGTTTTTGCCGATTAGTGTTTCGGAAACTTGATATTCATCAGTTTTTGCCAATGAGTGTTTCGAAAACTTGATTTTCTTAATCGGTTTTCGCCGATGAGTGTTTCGAAAACTTGATATTCATCAGTTTTCGCCAATGAGAAATTCGAAAACTTGATTTTCTTGTTAATCAGTTTTCGCCGATGAGTGTTTCGAAAACTTGATATTCATCAGATTTCGCCGATTAGTGTTTCAGAATCTGGATATTCATCAGTTTTTGCCAATGAGTGTTTCGAAAACTTCATTTTCTTGTTAATTAGTTTTCGTCAATGAGTGTTTCAAAAACTTGATATTCATCAGTTTTCGCCGATGAGTGTTTCGAAAACATGATATTCTTCTGTTCTCGCCAATGAGTCTCTCGAAAACTTGATTTTCTTGTTAATCATTTTCCGCCGATGAGAGATTTGAAAACTTGAAATTCATCAGTTTTCGCTGGTGAGTGTTTCGGAAACTTGATATTCATCAGTTTTCGCCAATCAATGTTTCCAAAACATGGTTTTCTTGTTAATCAGTTTTTGCCGAGGAGTGTTTCAAAAACTTGATATTTATAAGTTTTCGGCGATTAGTGTTTCGAAAACTTGATTTTCTTGTTAATCAGTTTTCGCCGATGAGTGTTTCAAAAACTTGATATTCATCAGTTTTCGCCGGTGAGTGTTTCGGAAACATGATATTCATCAGTTTTCGCCAATGAATGTTTCGAAAACCTGATTTTCTTGTTAATCAGTTTTCGGCGATGAGTGCTTCGAAAACTTGATATTCATCAGTTTTCGCCGATGAGTGTTTCGAAAACTTGATATTCATCAGTTTTAGCCATTGAGTCTTTCGAAAACTTCATTATCTTATTAATCAGTTTCTGCCGATGAGTGTTTCGAAAATTTGATATTCATCAGTTTTCGCAAATGAATTTTAAAGAACTTGATTTTCTTGTTATTCAGTTTTCGCCGATGAGTGTTTCAAAAACTTGATATTCATAAGTTTTCGCCGATTAGTATTTCGAAAACTTGATAATCATCAGTTTTCGCAATTGAGTGTTTCGAAAACTTGATAATCATCAGTTTTCGCCAGTGAGTGTTTCGAAAACTTGATTTTCTTGTTAATCAATTTCGCCGGTGAGTGTTTCGAAAACTTGATATTCATCAGTTCTCGACAATGAGTGTTTCGAAAACTTGAATTTTTTGTTAATCAGTGTTTGCCGATAGTTGATTCGAAAACTTGATATTCATCAGTTTTCGCCGATTAGTGTTTCGGAAACTTGATATTCATTAGTTTTCGCCGATAAGTGTTTCGGAAGCTTGATATTCATAAGTTTTCGCCAATGAGTGCTTCAAAAACTTGATTTTCTTGCTAATCAGTTTTCGCCGATGATTCATTCGAAAACTTGATATTCATCAGTTTTTGCCAATGTGTAATTCGAAAACTTGATTTTTTTGTAATCATTCTTCGCCGATGAGTGTTTCAAAAAGTTGATATTCATCAGTTTTCGCTGATTAGTGTTTCGAAAACTTGATATTCATCAGTTTACACCAATGAGTAATTCGAAAACTTGATTTTTTCTGTGAATCAGTTTTCGCCGATGTGTGTTTCGAAAACTTGACATTCATCATTTTTCGTCGATAAGTGTTTCTAACACATGGTATTCTTAAGTTTTCGCCATTTGGTCTTTCGAAAACTTGATTTTCTTATTAATCAATTTTCGCCGATGAGTGTTCTAAAAACTTGATATTCATCAGTTTTCGCCAATGAGAGTTTCGAAAACCTGATTTTCTTATTAATCAGTTTTCGCTGATGAGTGTTTTGAAAACTTGCTATTCAAACGTTTTCGCCAATGAGTGTTTCGAAAACTTGATTTTCTTGTCAATCAGTTTTGCCGATGAGAGTTTCGAAAACTTGATATTCATCAGTTTTCTCCGGTGAGTATTTCGAGAACTTGATATTTATCAGTTTTCGCCAATGAATGTTTCGAAATCTTGATTTTCTTGTTAATCAGTTTTCGTCGATTTGTGTTTCGAAAACTTGATTTTCATAAGTTTTCACTGATTAATGTTTTCGAAACTTGATATTCATCAGTTTTCGCCGATGAGTGTTTCGAAAACTTGATTTGCTTGTTAATCAGTTTTTGCCGTTGAGTGTTTCGAAACCATGCTATTCATCAGTTTTCACTGATTAGTGTTTCGGAAACTTGATATTCATCAGTTTTTGCCGACGAGTGTTTCGAAAACTTGATTTGCTTGTTAATCACTTTTCGCCGTTGAGTGTTTCGAAAACTTGATATTCATTAGTTTTCTCCGATTAGTGTTTTGGAAACTTGATACTCATTAGTTTTTGCCAGTGAGTGTTTCAAAAACTTCATTTTCTTGTTAATCAGTTTTCGCCGATGAGTGTTTCGAAAACTTGATATTCATCAGTTTTCGCCAATGAGTGTTTCGAAAACTTGATTTTTTTGTTAATCAGTATTCGCCAATGAGTGTTTCGAAAACTTGTTATTCATCAGTTTTCGTCGTTGAGTGTTCCGAAAACTTGATATTCATAAGTTTTTTCCGATTAGTGTTTCGAAAACTTGATATTTATTAGTTTTCGCCAATGGGTGTTTCAAAAACTTCCTTTTCTTGTTAATCAATTTCCGCCCATGAGTGTTTTGAAAACTTGATATTCCTCAGTTTTCGCCAATGAGAGTTTCGAAAACTTGATTTTCTTGTTAATCAGTTTTCGCCGATGAGTGTTTCGAAAAGTTGATATTCATCAGATTTTGCCACTGGGTGTTTCGAAAACATGATATTCATCAGTTTTCGCCAATGAGTGTTTCGAAAACTTGATTTTCTTGTTAATCAATTTTTGCCGATGAGTGTTTCGAAAACTTGATATTCATAAGTTTTCGGCGAGTAGGGTTTCGTAAACTTGATATTCATCAGTCTTCGGAATTGAGTGTTTCGAAAACTTGATTTTCTTGTTAATCAGTCTTCGCCAATGAGCGTTTCGAAAAGTTAATATTCATTAGTTTTTGCCGATTACTGTTTCGGAAACTTGATATTCATCAGTTTTCGCCACTGAGTGATTCAAAACCTTCATTTTATTGTTAATCAGTTTTCGCCGGTGAATGTTTCGAAAACTTGATATACATCAGTTTTCGCCAAAGAATGTTTCGACAACTTTATTTTCATGTTAATTAGTTTTCGCCGATGAGTGTTTCGAAAACTTGATATTCATCAGTTTTCGCCGGTGAGTGTTTCGAAAACTTGATATTCATCAATTTTCGCCATTGAGTCTTTCGAAAACTTCATTTCCTTGTTAATCAGTTTCTGCCGATTGGTGTTTCGAAAACTTGATATTGATCAGTTTTCGCCAATGAGTAATTCGAAAACTTGATTTTCTTGTTATTTAGTTTTCGCCGATTAGTTTTTTGAAAACTTGATATTTTTTATTTTTCACTGGTGAGTGTTTGGAAAAGATGATATTCATCACTTTTCGCCAATGAGTGTTTCGAAAACTTGATTTTCTTGTGAATCAGTTTTCCCCAATGAGTGTTTCAAAAACTTGATATTCATTAGTTTTCGCCGATGAGTGTTTCGAAAACTTGATATTCATTAATTTTTACCAATGAGTGTTTCAAAAACTTGATTTTCTTGTTTATCAGTTTTTGCCGATGAGTGTTTCGAAAACTTGATATTCATCAGTTTTCGCCGAAGAGTGTTTCGGAAACTTGATTTTCATCAATTTTTGCCGAAGAGTGTTTCGAAAAATTGATATTCATCAGTTTTTGCCAATGAGTGTTTCGAAAACTTGATTTTCTTGTTAATCAGTTTCTGCCGATGAGTGGTTCGAAAACTTGATATTCATCAGTCTTCGCCAATCAATGTTTCCAAAACTTGATTTTCTTGTTAATTAATTTTCGCCGATGAGTGTTTCGAAAACGTGATATTCATAAGTTTTCGGCGATTAGTGTCTCGAAAACTTGATTTTCTTGTTAATCAGTTTTCGTCGATTAGTGTTTCAAAAACTTAATATTCTTGTTTATCAGTTTTCGCCGATGAGTGTTTCAAAAACTTGATATTCATCAGTTTCTGCCGGTGAGTGTATCGAAAACTTGATATTCATCAGTTTTCGCCAATGAATGTTTTGAAAACCTGATTTTCTTGTTAATCTGTTTTCGCCCATGAGTGTTTCGAAAACTTGATATTCATCAGTTTTCGCCAGTGAGTGGTTTGAAAACTTGATATTCATCAGTTTTCGCCATTGAGTCTTTCGAAAACATCATTTTCTTGTTAATCAGTTTCTGCCGATGAGTGTTTCGAAAACTTGATATTCATCAGTTTTCGCCAATGAATTTTCAAAAACTTGATTTTCTTGTTAATCAGTTTTCGCCGATGAGTGATTCGAAAACATGATATTCATAAGTTTTCGCCAATTAGTGTTTCGGAAACTTGATATTCATCAGTTTTCGCAATTGTGTGTTTCGAAAGCTTGATTTTCTTGTTAATCAGTTTCGCCGATGAGTGTTTCGAAAACTTGATATTCATCAGTTCTCGACAATGAGTGTTTCGAAAACTTGATTTTTTTGTTAATTAGTGTTTGTCGATGAATGATTTGAAAACTTGATATTCATCAGTTTTCGCCGTTGAGTGTTTCTAAAACTTGATATTCATTAGTTTTCGCCGATTAGTGTTTCGGAAACTTGATATTCATAAGTTTTCGCCAATGAGTGCTTCAAAAACTTGATTTTCTTGTTAATCAGTTTTCGCCGATGATTCATTCGAAAACTTGATATTCATCAGTTTTTGCCAATGTGTAATTCGAAAACTTGATTTTTTTTGTTAATCATTCTTCGCTGATGAGTGTTTCGAAAACTTGATATTCATCAATTTACACCAATGAGTAATTCGAAAACTTGATTTTTTTGTTAATCAATCTTCGCCGATGAGTGTCTTGAAAACTTGATATTCATCAGTTTTCGCCGGTGAGTGTTTCGAAAACTTGATATTCATCAGTTTTCGCCAATGAGTGTTTCGAAAACTTGATTTTCTTGTCAATCAGTTTTCGCCGATGAGTGTTTCGAAAACATGATATTCATCAGTTTTTGCCAATCAGTGTTTCTAAAACTTTATTTTCTTGTTAATCAGGTTTTTTCAATCTGTGTTCCGAAAACTTGATTTTCTTGTTAATCAGTTTTCACCTGTGAGTGTTTCGGAAACTTGATATACATCAGTTTTGGCCAAGGAATGTTTTGAAAACTTGTTTTTCTTGTTAATCAGTTTTCGCCGATGAGTGTTTCGGAAACATGATATTCATAAGTTTTCGCTGATTAATGTTTCCGAAACTTGATATTCATCAGTTTTCGCCGATGAGTGTTTCGAAAACTTGATTTGCTTGTTAATCAGTTTTTGCCGTTGAGTGTTTCGAAACCATGATATTCAATAGTTTTCTCCGATTAGTGTTTTGGAAACTTGATATTCATCAGTTTTCGCCGATGAGTGTTTCGAAAACTTGATTTTCTTGTTAATCAGTTTTCGCCGATGAGTGTTTCGAAAACTTGATATTCATTAGTTTTCGCCGATTAGTGTTTCGGAAACTTGATATTCATTTGTTTTCGCCAATGAGTGTTTCAAAAACTTCATTTTCTTGTTAATCAGTTTTCGCCGATGAGTGTTTTGAAAACTTGATATTCATCAGTTTTTGCCGGTGAGTGTTTCGAAAACATGATATTCATCAATTTTTGCAAATTAGTGTTTCGAAAACTTGATTTTCTTGTTAATCAGTTTTCGCCGATGAGTGTTTCGAAAACTTGATATTCATAACTTTTCGGCGATTAGTAATTCGGAAACTTGATATTCATCAGTCTTTGGGATTGAGTGTTTCGAAAACTTGATTTTCTTGTTAATCAGTCTTCGCCGATGAGCGTTTCGAAAAGTTAGTATTCATTAGTTTTTGCTGATTACTGTTTCGGAAAATTGATAATCATCAGTTTTCGCCAATGAGTGATTCAAAAACTTCATTTTCTTGTTAATCAGTTTTCGCCGGTGAGTGTTTCGAAAACTTGAGATTTATCAGTTTTTGCCAGTGAATGTTTCGAAAACTTGATTTTTATGTTAATCAGTTTTTGCCGATGAGTGTTTCGAAAACTTGATATTCATCAGTTTTCGCCGGTGAGTGTTTCGAAAACATGATATTCATCTGTTTTCGCCAATGAGTCTTTCGAAAACTTGATGTTCTTATTAATCAGTTTCTACCGATTAGTGTTTCGAAAACTTGATATTCATCAGTTTTCGCCAATGAGTAAATCGAAAACTTGATTTTCTTGTTAATCAGTTCTCACCGATGAGTGTTTTGAAAACTTGATATTGATCAGTATTCGACAGTGGGTGTTTCGGAAACTTGACATTCATCAGTTTCCGCCGATGAATGTTTCGAAAAATTGATTTTCTTGTTGATCAGTTTTCACTGATTAGTGTTTAGAAAACTAGATATTCATCGGTGTTCACCGGTGAGTGTTTCGGAAACTTGATATTCATCAGTTTTTGCCAATGAGTGTTTCGAAAATTTGATTATCTTGTTAATCAGTCTTCGCCGGTGAGTGTTTTGAAAATTTGATATTCATTAGTTTTCACCGGTGAGTGTTTCGAAAACTTGATTTTCTTGTTAATCAGTTTTCACCGATGTGTGTTTCGAAAACTTTATATTCATTAATTTTTGCCAATGAGTGTTTCGAAAACTTGATATTCATCAGTTTTTGCCAATGAGTGTTTCGAAAACTTGATGTTCTTGTTGGTCAGTTTTCGCCGATTAATGTTTCGGAAACTTGATATTCATCAGTTTTCGCCAATGAGTGTTTCGAAAACTTGATTTTCTTGTTAATCAATTTTCGCCGGTGAGTGTTTTGAAAATTTGATATTCATCAGTTTTCGCCAATGAGTGTTTCAAGAAGTTGATGTTCTTGTAAATCAGTATTCGTTGATGAGTGTTTGGAAAGCTTGATATTCAACAATTTTCGCCGGTGAGTGTTTCGGAAACATGATATTCATCAGTTTTCGCCAATGAGTGTTTCAAAAACTTGATTTTCTTGCTAATCAATTTTTATTGATGAGTGTTTCAAAAACATGATATTCATTAGTTTTCGCTGATGAGTGTTTCAAAAACTTGATATTCATCACTTTTCGCCAATGAGTGTTTCGGAAACTTGATTTTCTTGTTAATTAATTTTTGTTAATGAGTGTCTTAAAAACTTGATATTAATCAGTTTTTACCGATGAGTGTTTCGGAAACTTGATATTCATCAGTTTTCGCCAATGAGTGTTTCGAAAACTTGATTTTCTTGTTAATTAGTTTTCGCCGATGAGTGAGTCGAAAACTTCATATTCATCAGTTTTCGCCGGTGAGTGTTTCGAAAACTTGATATTCATCAGTTTTCGCCAATGAATATTTCCAAAACTTTATTTTCTGGTTAATCAGTTTTTGCTGATGAGTGTTTCGAAAACATGATATTCATAAGTTTTCGGCGGTTAATGTTTCAAAAACTTGATATTCATCAGCTTTCGCAATTGAGTGTTTCGAAAACTTAATTTTCTTGTTAATCAGTTTTCGCCGATGAGTGTTTCCAAAACTTGATATTCATCAGTTTTCGCCGGCGAGCGTTTCAAAAACTTGATATTCACCAATTTTCGCCAATGAGTGTTTCGAAAATATGATTTTCTTGTTAATCACTTTTCGTCAATGAGTGCTTCAAAAACTTGATATTGATCAGTTTTCGCTGATGAGTGTTTTGGAAACTTGATATTCATCAGTTTTCGCCGGTGAGTGTTTCAGAAACTTGATATTGATCAGTTTTTATCAGTGACTGTTTTGGAAACTTGATATTCTTCAGTTTTCGCCAATGAGTGTTTCGAAAACTTGATTTTCTTGTTAATCAATTTTCGCCAGTGAGTGTTTCAAAAACTTGATATTCATCAGTTTTTGCCAATGAGTGTTTCGAAAATATGATTTTCTTGTTAGTCAATTTTCGCCGATGAGTGTTTCCAAAACTCGATATTCATCAGTTTTCGCTGATTAGTGTTTCGAAAACTTGATATTCATCAGTTTTGGCCTAAGTGTGTTTCGAAAACTTGATTTGCTTGTTGATCAGTTTTTGCAGTTTAGTGTTTCGAAAACTTGATTTTCATTAGTTTTCTCCGATTAGTGTTTCGGAAACTTGATATTCATGAGTTTTCGCCGATGAGTGTTTCGAAAACTTGATTTTCTTGTGAATCAGTTTTCGCCGATTAGTGTTTCGAAAACTTGATATTCATTAGTTTTCACCGATTTATGTTTCGAAAACTTGATATTCATCAGTTTTCGCCCATTAGTGTTTCAAAAACTTAAATTTCTTGTTAATCAGTTTTCGCCGATGAGTGTTTCGAAAACTTGATATTCATCAGTTTTCGCCAATGAGTGTTTCAAAAACTTGATTTTCTTGTTAATCAGTTTTCGCCGATGAGTGTTTTGAAAACTTGTTATTCATGACTTTTCGCCACTGAGTGTTTCAAAAAGTTGATATTCATCACTTTTCGCCAATGAGTGTTTCGAAAACTTGATTTTCTTGTTAATCAGTTTTCGCCGATGAGTGTTTCGAAAACTTGATATTCATCAATTTTCGCCAATAAGTGTTCCAAAAACTTCATTTTCTAGTTAATCAGTGTTTGCCAATGAGTGTTTCGAAAACTTGATATTCCTTAGTTTTCACCGGTGAGTGTTTTCAAAACTTGAAATTCATAAGTTTTTGCCAATGAGTGTTTCGAAATCTTCATTTTCTTGTTAATTAGTTTTCGCCGATGAGTTTTTCGAAAACTTGATATTCATAAGTTTTCGCCGATTAGTGTTTCAAAAACTTAATATTCATCAGTCTTTGGAATTGAGTGTTTCGAAAACGTGATTTTCTTGTTAATCAGTCTTCGCCGATGAGCGTTTCGAAAAGTTAATATTCAATAGTTTTTGCCGATTACTGTTTCGGAAACTTGGTAATCATCAGTTTTCGCCAATGAGTGATTCAAAAACTTCATTTTCTTGTTAATCAGTTTTCGCTGGTGAGTGTTTCGAAAAGTTGATATTCATCAGTTTTCGCCACTGAATGTTTCGAAAACTTCATTTTTGTGTTAATTAGTTTTCGCCGATGAGTGTTACGAAAACTTGGTATTCATCAGTTTTCGCCGGTGAGTGTTTCGAAAACTTGATCATCATCAGTTTTCGCTATTGAGTCTTTCGAAAACATGATTTTCTTGTTAATCAGTTTCTGCCGATTATTGTTTCGAAAACTTGATATTCATCAGTTTTCGCCAATGAGTAATTCGAAAACTTGATTTTCTTGTTAATCAGTTTTCGCCGATGAGTGTTTCGAAAACTTGATATTCATCAGTATTCGACAGTGAGTGTTTCGGAAACTTGACATTCATCAGTTTTTGCCGATGAATGTTTCGAAAAATTGATTTTCTTGTTGATCAGTTTTCGCTGATTAGTGTTTCGAAAACTTGATATTCATCAGTTTTTCGCCGATATGTGTTTCAGAAACTTGATATTCATCAGTTTTCGCCAATGAGTGTTTCAAAAATTTGATTTTCTTGTTAATCAGTTTTCGCCGATGAGTGTTTCGAAATCTTGATATTCATCAGTTTTCGCCATTGAGTTTTTCGAAAGCTTGATTTTCTTGTTAATTAGTTTTCGCCGATGAGTGTTTTGAATACTTGATATTCATCAATTTTAGCTGGTGAGTGGTTCGAAAAATTGATATCCATCAGTTTTCGCCAATGAATGTTTCGAAAACTTGATTTTCTTGTTAGTCAGTTTCTGCCGATGAGTGTTTCGAAAACTGGATATTCATCAGTTTTTGCCAATGAGTGTTTCGAAAACTTGATTTTCTTGTTAATCAATTTTCGCCGTTGAATGTTTCGAAAACATGATATTCATCAGTTTTCGCCAATGAGAGTTCCAAAACTCGATTTTCTTGTTAATTAGTTTTCCCCGGTGAGTGTTTCAAAAACAAGATATTGATCAGTTTTCGCCGGTGAGTGTTTCGAAAACTTGATATTCATCAGTTTTCTACAATGAGTAATTCGAAATCTTGATTTTCTTGTTAATCAGTTTTCGTCGATGAGTGTTCCAAAAACTTGATATTCATCAGTTTTCGCCGATTAGTGTTTCGAAAACTTGATATTCATCAGTTTTCACAAATAAGTGTTTCAAAAACATGATTTTCTTGCTAATCAATTTTCACAGATGAGTGTTTCGAAATCTTTATATTCATCAATTTTCAAGGATGAGTGTTTCAAAAACTTGATATTCATCAGTTTTCGCCGATGAGTGTTTCAGAAACTTGATATTCATCAGTTTTCGCCAATGAGTGTTTCGAAAATTTGATTTTCTTGTTAATCAATTTTTGCCAATGAGTGTTTCGAAAACTTGTTATTCACGAGTTTTCGCCAATGAGTGCTTCGGAAACAAGATATTTATCAGTTTTCGACAATGAATGTTTCGAAAACTTGATATTCATCAGTTTTCGCCAATGAGTGTTTCGAAAACTTGATTTTCTTGTTAATCAGTTTTCGCCGATGAGTGTTTCGAAAACTTGATATTCATCAGTTTTCGCCGATTAGTGTTTTCGGAAACTTGATATTCATCAGTTTTCGCCAATGACTATTTCGAAAACTTGATTTTCTTGTTAATTAGTTTTCTCCAATGAGTGATTCGAAAACTTGAAATTCATCAGTTTTCGCCAGTGAGTGTTTCAAAAACTTGATATTCATCAGTTTTCGCCAGTGAGTGTTAATCAGTTTTCGCCGATGAGTGTTTCGAAAACTTGATATTCATCAATTTTCCCCGATTAGTGTTCGGAAAATTTGATATTCATCAGTTTTGGTAATTGAGAGTTTCGAAAACTTGATATTCAACCGTTTTCGCCAAATAGTGTTTTGGAAACTTGATATTCATCAGTTTTCGCCGATGAGTGTTTCAAAAACTTGATGTTCTTCTTAATCAGTTTTCGCGATGAGTGTTTCATAAACTAGATATTCATCAATTTTCGCCAGTGAGTGTTTCGGAAACTTGATATTCCTCAATGTTCGCCAATGAGTGTTTCGAAAACTTGATTTTCTTGTTTATCAGTTTTCGCTGATGAGTGTTTCGAAAACTAAATATTCATCACTTTTCGGCAATGATTGTTTCGAAAACTTAATTTTCTTGTAAATCAGTTTTCGCCGATGACTGTTTCAAAAACCTGATATTCATCAGTACTCGCCGGTGAGTTTTTTAAAAACATGATATTCATCAGTTTTCACCTATGAGTGTTTCGAAAACTTGATTTTCTTGTTAATCAGTTTTCGCCGATGAGTGCCTTGAAAACTTGATATTCATCAGTTTTCACCGGTGAGTGTTTCGAATACATGATATTCAACAGTATTCACCTATGAGTGTTTCGAAAACTTGATTTTCTTGTTAATCATTTTTCGCCGATGAGTGTCTCCAAAACTTGATATTCATTAGTTTTCGCCGGTGAGTGCCTCAAAAACTTGATATTCATAAGTTTTTTCCAATGAATGTTTCGAAAACATGATTTTCTTGTTAATCAGTTTTCTCCGATGAGTATTCCGGAAACTTGATATTTATCATTTTTCAACGATTAGTGTTTCCAAAACTTGATATTCATCAGTTTTCGCCAATGAGTGTTTCGAAAACTTGATTTTCTTGTTAATCAGTTTTCGCCGATGAGTGTTTCGAAAACTTGATATTCACTAGTTTTCGCTGATTAGTGTTTCGAAAACTTGATATTCATCAATTTTCACCGATTAGTGTTTCGGAAACTTGATATTCATTAGTTTTTGCCAATGACTGTTTCGAAAACTTGATTTTCTTGTTAATCAGTTTTCTCCGATGAGTGATTCGAAAATTTGAAATTCATTAGTTTTCGCCAGTGAGTGTTTCCAAAACTTGATATTCATCAGTTTTCACCAATGAATGTTTCGCAAACTTGATTTTCTTGATAATCAGTTTTCCCCGATGAGTGTTTCGAAAACTTGATATTCATTACTCTTTGTCGATTAGTGTTTCGGAAACTTGATATTCATCAGTTTTCGCCAATGAGTGTTTCGAAAACTTGATTTTCTTGTTAATCAGTTTTCGCCGATGAGTGTTTCGAAAACTTGATATTCATTAGTTTTCACCGATGAGTGTTTCGGAAACTTGATATTCATCAGTTTTCGCCAATGAGTGTTTCAAAAACTTGATTTTCTTGTTAATTAGTTTTTGTCGGTGAGTGTTTTAAAAACTTGATATTCATCAGTTTTCGCCGATGAGTGTTTTAAAAACAAGATATTCATTAGTTTTCGCCAGTGAGTGTGTCGACATCTAGATGCTCATCAGTTTTCGCCATTGAGTGTTTCGTAGACTTGATTTTCTTATTAATCAGTTTTCGTCGATGAGTGTTTCGAAAACTAGATATTGATCAGTTTTCACCGGTGAGTGTTTCGAAAAGTTGATATTCATCAGTTTTCGCCATTGAGTCTGTCCCGACCCCCGTTTAGAGAGCCGTGACCGGCACAGACACAGGGAATACCCCTCTGCCTGTGAGCCTTATCACCTGATTGGCAGAATATCTATTATTGAAAATACATTCACGTGCATTATAATACCATGGCGACACCAAAATGGTGGCCTATCCTAGGTTAGCAAATCCACCGCCAGTGCCGCTTCAGGATATAGATATAGGAAAACACACATAATGTATAACCTTTGTACTGGCTACACATCCAAAGATGCTGCCTATCCTATTCACATGCAACAGATATATGTATATGTATACATTTTGAAAACAAATTTTCGCTGTATCGCAGTAAAATAAATACTGATCTTTAAGGTGTGTGAAGCTGACAGTTCTAGATTTAGTAATACAATCTAATTGGGTACGTCTACCCTTTACTTTATGATACAAAAATAAAGTAAATTAAATTACAATTACACTTTATTCACCCACATGAACAAGTTGTGGGTCTTGGAAGGTGTTGCTCAACCCTCGTTCCACCGAGACTTCTTCCACCTGTACTTAACTTGTCTCTGTGTAGTAAAAATGAGGTGTGAGTCTTAACCACATGACTCAGTGAGGACTCTCCCATCCCCGGCGCAAGGCGGGTACCGTAGCGCTGGGTTTGGGAGCCATACACAACCACATGCAAAAACTACTAGTTACTGTTAGTTAGCATGCATTCTTGGTGATCAAACAACAACAGAAATTTCACCCAAACACTCACATGCATTTAATAACTGTAAACATGCAGCAGTTTATTCCACGTCATCAATCAACAAGTAAACATGTAACATATAGTGCCGGCTTTTACCTACCAGTCTTCTCATGTTTTAGCATGTCTGAATCAAACAAGACGTGTGCTTGCGTAATCCTGTATGTTACCACTACGCTACACAATCAGCAATTATATGCAAGCACAGATAATTTATACATACACACAGATGCTTAACATACACCTATTTAATCTCCGCAACTCTGGGGTATCTACTAGCCACGTACTGGCTTTCCCACTTCGAACCTGTTCACTCGGGCTACTGCCTACCACGTGGCAAAACATACTTAACCCATTCACTTGGGTACTGGTCACCTCGTGACAACTCTGTTAATCAAACACAATCAATCTCTATCTATCAAACAACTCACGCATAGCCACTACGTGGCACGTCCTGACCCCTTGCTACGGCGCAATAGCTTGAGCCCACTCGTCCATTACCCAACCAGGCCAAATGGCGGGCATAGCACGACGTCTCGAAACATGGCCACTGTCACACCCTGGACCAACTCCACAGGAGGATTTCTCTTTTACTAGGTTGGGCTCACAGTTCACCCGTAGGTTCCTTCTGTGTCACCATACCTTAGTCTCACATATTAATAGGATTCTTTGTATCTTTCCCGAAGGATCAACAATTCTTCTCCTTATTAATATGGACGAGTATCTTTAACAGGATCTAACTCATATACCCGTCCAGATGCACTCTCTTAGCCTCAAGCTATCGTCATAGCAATATAAAACCTCTCTGACCCTATTGGCAGAATAGGGAAATGACCATCGTCTTGGTGATTATAAAACAGAGGTCTCAAGTGCCATTTGACGTTGTTCTAGTCGATGTCTCACATTGCTAGCATAACCAAATCTGAAACCCACCAATAAATCCTTTGCATGATTATAATCTAAGTCACCGTCGTGACGAGTTTTCAAAATGAAAGCTTAGTCCTTCCGTACAAGAACTCTTGCCATCGTCGTGGAAAAGATTTAATAAAATGCTAATCATGCCTCCGGAGTGTATGAGTTGGATTTGTAACACACCAATCATAGCAAACAATTATACTATACTCCTATGTTTTCCTATCCAAGCTACTTTCCACAACCTATTTCTAGTTCTTTCATTCTTTTAGCATTCTATACCTCTAGCTAACACATACCAGACAAGCAGAGAATATACATACTCATGTAATCCATACATGCATACAACCCTAGGAGCAGAGATGAAAGAGCCCTCACCTTGGCCAACCTTCCATGCAATCATCTCTTGTAACTTTAGTCTCGTCAGAGTTCCTGTTGCACTCTATTGCATACCGTTGTTCCTATAAGCACAACATTTATTTCATTAAAGTTTATTACTTAGCTTAACTTGTTATTTATCTCTCCATTACTCTCACGTGTAGTCCATGGTTGCCACAGAGTCAAGCTCTTAGTCTTATTGGACTTCTCTATCCCAACTTAAGCGTATCTTTTCTCGGACACTTGACTTACTCGAATATAACACTCTACTTGAGTGTTTCACATACTTGGATTTGAGTATTATACCTCTATCTAATTTGTATTCATGTCTAAGGAACCTTATCTAACTTGATTGGAAGGAATCCTAACTTTAGGAAGGTCTAAGCATTTTGTTTCAACTCACATACTCGGGTTCTAAGAAATCTTGTTTCTAAACCTCAATACACCTCTAATTCATCCTACTTAAGGCTTCCTAATAATCATGAAGGAATAAAATTACCATTTTAGAATTTGGACTTCATTGTTCCACAAGTTTCCATCCTTGAGAAGCAAGAAGGTACCTAAATTAATTCTTGATGCTTGATAGCATAACTAGAATTATTCTAGGGTGTTTAAGATTGAAAAGAAGAGGTTTGGAGCCCTCAACATCACCCTTAAAGTTAATTTGGGGAACCCGAGTAGGGACCCGGTACGTTAACGTCAAAGTTCAACCTTAATAACCTCGGGCCAGCTCTTCACGGGTCTTGTTCAGCTCATATTCCAACTAAATAATTTTAATAATACCAATCATAGCCTATTTACTCAAATCCAAGCTCAATCCTAATTATCAACAATTTTCCCCAATTTGGAAATAATAATAATTTCAATAATATTAATCCAAGCCAATTTACTCAAATCCAAGCTCAATCCTAATTATCAATAATTTTCGCCAATTTGGAAATAATTATAATTTCAATAATATTAATCCAAGCCTATTTACTCAATTTGGAAATAATTATAATTTCAATAATTTTTCCCAATTTGAAAATAATTATAATTTCCACCCCAAATCCTTCCAAATTTGAATTTGAGCAAATCCGAGAATATATTCTTGATTCCTACCCCAACTAAGTGTTCAAGAACACTTTCTAGGTCTCAATCTACCCTCAAAACAATCCAATCGAAGGTGGATCGAAGAAATCCCTAAAAATGGAGAAATTGGGGGTTTCGAATGAAATTGGGGTTACCAACTTTTGATTCGATTGGTGAAAGGTGTAGGAGATATTGTAGTCGAGCTCTGGTGAGCTTTTCCCGCGTCGGACTGCTCTCTCCGACGACTTTTCCGACGGTTTCCCTTTCTTCCCCTTCTTCTTCCTCCACGCCATCCTCCCTCTCTCTCTCTACCTCACTACTTCTCTCTCTCATTCTCTCATGTCTCTCTCACTCTCTTTTTCCTTTTCTTTCTTTTAATTCCTTTCTTTTATTATATAACACCACGTCTCCCTCTTTTTAAGTAATAATAATAGTAAAATAATTATAATAAATAAATAAATAAAATTAATGTTGGATATATTGGGGTCTTCGGGACTAAATATCCGCCCATGTGGGAGTCTGATCGGGTCGAGTGAGGATCCGTTGGAAAGCTTGCAGAGAGACGAAGAGAACGAAACGAAAATAACTCTCATCGGAGGTCACACGAGCCCGTACTCGTGGCCCAAAGTGGGCTAGGTGATCATGATGGAAGTGAATATTTTGTTCACATTCCAAGTCCCACATTGCTTGCGTCAATGATGGGAGCTCTCTCATCCTCCTATAAATAGGAGTGACTCCACTCCTTTCTAGTTGCTCATTCCATGTGTTGGAAAGGGGGGTCCCATTTGGGAAACCCCACTTAGTATAATTTTCTCTTTCGCTTGAGTCCTCTTCCGCGCATCAGTCGTGGACATGTGGCTCTACCACTCATAGATAGAGTCCTCCGTTTGGTGCGGTCCTTTTTGGAGCTCATCGATTGGAGGTCAGCCCTGGTGGAGCAGAGGCACTGGCAAGATCCGAGGTTTTAGCGATGGCGTCCAGGTTAGTAGCTTCCGTAATATTTATTTTTGGCCTTGATTTATTTTTCAGTTTTTCTTTTAGGTTCCTGGGTCGGGTCGGGTCATGTGGATCTGGGCCTTTCCTTACATTGCTATCAGAGCCAGGTTATGCTAGAGCTCTATTCTCCAGGGATTGATGAACCGAAAAGGGTTAGTAACATGTTTAGGTCTTATATGATTTTTTATTTAAAACTTAGGAACATGCTTAGGTTCCCAATTTTATTTAAATGTTTTGAATTTGATTTAAAACATGTGTTATATCATACATTATAGGGTAGGGTCATATGTCTTTTGAATTTAAATTATATGAGTTATTTTTTAATTCAATATTGACTGGTAACCTATACCCTAAAACCTAGAAACATGTTTAGGTTCCCCTTTCAAAATTAAACACCCTAATTTGCATGCATATACATATATTATTTAAGGTATGTGTACCCTACGAATAAGATATATATCTGTGAATGTATGCTACTGCTTTGGGGATGGGGAACGTTGACTGAAGAGATTGACCGGCAAAGCAAGTTGTCGACGGTGGCTGACCAGCGAAGGTCCGGCAACCGCCGGTGGTGGTTAACCGACGAGCGGTGTGGCCGCCGGCGGAGGTCCGGTGACCGTCGCCGCCCTCGGGTCGCCGGCGACGGGCCGCCGATGGTCGCCGGCCGGAGAGTCTCCATCGACCGCCGCCGCCGATGGTCGCCGGAGAGTGTCCGGCGACAAGCGCTGGCGCCGCGAGTGCCGGCGGTCGGCCGGCGGTGATCCGGCGCCGGCCGTCCGTTGACCGCCGGCGAGGTCAATGGTTGACTGTTGACTGGTCAACGCACCAGCGTCGCAAAATTTTCTGTCGCGCAGAATTTCTTCGTTTTAGCTCCGATTTCGCCGATTTTTGAGTCGTTTTTCTCGTTTTAGCGAGACGAATCCAAATATGGGTTGAAATTAGGGTGAATTGGAGTCTAAAGAGTGGATATGACCATCTCTTGATTCATTCACATACACAACGAGAGAGAAGATTTAAACGATTTGTGATCATTTAAATTACCTTAAGTGTTTTACTCGAGTGGGAGCTAGGGGCAGCATGTGGCAAGCCCATAACTCGATGTAAATGTTTATTCACGTGGGAATTTAAATAGTAAGTGACTATTTAAATGATCGTAAGCGGTGTAATCAAGTGGAAGTTCGAGGTGGTGCCTGTGACGACTCGATGTCCTTTTTGATCGCTTACATAGTGGGAATCCAAAAGGGATTTTGTATAGTATGTGACTATTCTATGAAAATTGTTGAGTCAAGAAGAGAAAAGTGTACATATATAGGCTCTCTGTGTGATGAGGGTGGTTGACCCTACTTCTCGAATGCAGAGACTGACTATATCTACACTCGTCTTGCGTTGATTACAATTTTCAAGAGTTGTGTTGTGTAATAAGGAGCTGTGTAATTAGTGTTAGCGTTTAGGATTGACTGATAGTGTAACTACAAAACTTGTAAACGTAGATCACATTAGAGATATCGCTTTGGTGACACTGTGGTCACCAAACTGAGGCAGCTTACAATCAAGTTTGATGCCTCCAAGATGCGCTCTGACAAGAGAATGAAAACGCATCTAAGGGAGAAATCAAACTTAATTTGGGAGTGTGAGTAAGCCTGAAGACTCCCCACTGCAAACAATAAGTTCAAACTGTTGATAGATCTCTTCCCTCCTATTGGGAGTGCATGTAGGTCATTCTGACCTTCACTAATACCATCAAGTTTCTTGATGATATTAAACATCACTTAATGCTTAAAGATTGGTGGCACAAGGCTGAAAAATCTATCGAGCATGTAGCCTAAGTGGCTAAAGTTACTTAGAGCTCTAGGCGCCAAGAACAAGGACAATGGGTCCAAGAGATGTGGTGCTAGGAAGAGAAAGGGTAAGTGTAAGGTAAGTAGCCTCAGTTCAAAGGAAAAACAAGAGAGGGAAAGAGATTTTGGCCAAGGTCAAATGTTGCTTGTGTCATTCCATAAGGCACTATGCGAAAAAATTGTTTGCAGTAATCATTTTCCTCTCACCCATGAACATTGGTTCATGGAGTTCCGTCCTCTGCCCAATGGGAGCAGAAGTATCCTCGTGGGAACAAAGAATTATTAAAGTTATGAGGTCAGACAACTACAAAAACGAAGTTGCGTAGTGGCCACTCTTTATCTTTATAAATGTTTTGTGTTCTAGATACTGAACGGAACTCATTATTAGATGTTTTTTCGTGAGAGAACTTAAGATATAATATGATCTACATGTTCATCATGACTCCGTAGTGTTAGTTTTGATTTTATGACAATGGTTGTGTTGTGATACACTTTGAATTACATTCCCGTAATTCAACTAGTTGCTTTGCTGTGTCTTCCTATGTGGTTGATACATCTATTTCGTAAGTGCGTGTGGGACACAATTACGTATTAGTAAAGGAGAATTTGTGAGGACAAATTCCCAATGCTAGTTTGTAAATGTTGCCTTACAAGCAAAGCAACTTGAGAACCATTCAGCCATGAAATTAGAAAACCCACTTTCATCAAATTAGTCCACTCGGACATCAGTGGTCCGATAAGCGTGGGGGCAAGGCAAGTGGCCTAGTATGTTTCTCACAGTTACGTGATGAAATTGGAATTGTTAGACAACTAACTATTCCACAAACTCCACAGCAAAATGAGTTGCTCATGGAGTTGGTTAAGTTGATAATGACTCAGGTGAACGTTCCCATTGGGGAGATGCTTTGCCAACAGTCACTTTCGTACTTAACCATATGCCCTTTTCAAATATGTGAATGATTCTTGATGAGTTTTAGTTAGGTAAAAGACCTGATTAGAGTATGCTGAGACCATAAGGGTATACAGCATACTTGATCCTTCCTGTGAGTATAGGAAGCTTGACCCTAGAGGCAAGTAGCGTGTCTTGGTAAGATAGCTTGGTCACTTAAAAGGATGCGTCTTCATTAGTGAGAATGAAGACACTCCGGTCACATAATTTGAGTCTAAGGATGTAGTGGTCCTTAAGACAAACTTTTCTAGAGCAAGGGAGACGGATTTTGGGATGTGCATCTTTATTGGGATTTTGGACCTACAACACGTTGAGAAGAGCGTCTAGACGCATTTCCAGTTGCTGAGTCCAGTGGGAGTAATGCTTATGAGGAGCATATCTCCACCAAGCACAATCCAAGAGGAGTACTAGATGAGTACTAAATTATCAAGTAGAGCCTTTGATAGTTCAAAAGGCTCTCTCCGGCCCTACTAGTAAAAGTTGGACTAAGACGATGGAAGGAGAAAAGACGAAGTCTATAAGGACATACCAAGTATAAGACTTGGTGGCTCTGCCCTGCGTCACAAGGCATTTTGAGAACAAGTGTGCTCTCAGAAGTCAATGGAGGCAGATTGGTCAATCGACCACTACTAGGCACATTAAGCAATGAAGAAATACACACAACAAGAAGGTATCGACTGTGACGAAACCTTCTCGTTCATTGTGTGGTCAGAGTCTGATTCTAGCTTTGGTCACCAGTTTAAGTCTGGGGTACATCGATTAGGATGTCAAGACCGTTTTTCTTGTATGGAAAACTAGATGAAAGGATCTACGTGCACGAGGACATAGGTCTCATAGCAAAAGGCCAGGAGCGCAGAGTATGCCGACTTCAAGGATCTGTCAAGATCTCACATATTCATCTAGACTCGTGGTAATTGACCACTTAGTCCATTTCAAGAAAGCTGAGAGTATTTTATTACCCTCATGCTCTATGTAGAGGACATATGGCTAGCTAGAAATGACACAAAGGCTGCTTTAGCCAATTAAGGATGGCTATCCTTTCATCTTTTCAGATAAAGGAAAAGGTTTAGACAGTGGGAGTCAAGATTCTTGGAGAATGCTCCAAGAATCGACTCACTTTGTCACAAGAATCTTATGAAGAAGAGATTCTTGGCGGATTCCATTTGAGGGGATCTGAACCCGAGTGATGTGCTAGTTGTAAGAGGCAAGAATTTGAGTCTTTCTACACATCTTAAGACTAAGTCAGAGATGGAGTCATTGGATAGTATTTTGATACATGTAGTTGGTATCTTGAAGTATAATGAGGATTATACTCGCTCCAACGTGCCTTTTGTAGTCGGCTTTATGAGCCGTTATCAGTCAAACCTAGGTCAGACACACTGTTTAGAGTGTTCTGAGGTACTTGTAGGACGCTGCTGACAATCGATTGTTTTCATCATATTGATGACCCGCAAACGGCAAGCCGCACATTGATGTCGATTGGGTAAGAGATTTGGATGAGAGGACATCCACGTCTTGTTGTGCTTTGCTAAGCACTGGAATCATCTTGCAGAGAGGCAAGTAAGGATTATGCATTTCTCTGTTCACTAGGGATATGGTGTTCATTGCATGATTATCAGCAGTACAGGGCAGTTTGGATTGGAAGATCTAAAGTCACTTATAGATCATAGACAAAGCTGTTGACCTAGACCTAGTGACATTGATCTCATCAAGTCAAACAGCTATGGTTTACACCAAATAAAGTCTAAGTACCACAAGAGAACGCAACACAACGTTGTATGAGACATTGTTGCACAGTAGTTAACTACCCTGTTGTGTCAGTCTAAGCATCAAGTGACCGGAGAGAGGGTTCTCACAGTATGACATGTGATAGAGCTTTGACTCTATACCCTCACGGACCCGCATTGATAGGTTGGCTGTATAGAGATACAAGCCGTAAAACTAGTGTTTTAGATACACAAGATTGCTTAGAACCAGGGTGATTTAACATAGTCTATGTCATGAGAACAAGCTTTGTGAAAGCTTTATTTCTTGATCATAAGTAAAGTGTAATGCCTAGGCTTACCTTTATTTTGTGTGGATCAAGAAGTAGAAGTACTTATTACACAATATATAAAGTATGTCAGACTTTGGAGGTTGGCTCTCTCACACAAGCAACAGCCTTGGACACATAGGTGGCGTGGGCCAAGATGAGACTTGGGTGCTTTTTCCTGGAACACCAAAATGGGATATAGTGTGAATATCCAGAGGCAGCTGAAAAGCGCCGAGTGTTGGACAGGAAAACACCACTGAGAACTGATAAGTCGCCCTAGTAAGTGTACTAGGATGAGATCCGCTAAGATGATGAGGTCTTATGATCGAATTATGAATTCCCGCTATTCATAATGCCTGTAGCCAGACGTGAGTGCTCCACTTGGCGCTATGTGAAGCGAGCGAAGTGTGGTAGCAAACTCAGGTCAGATTCTAAGTGAGTCTGGACTAAGGTCTGTGTGGTGTAAGTGATTGAGGATCAAAATCGACATACGTTCGACAACACCACAACGTGCCTTTCATACCGCATGTGCTTTAAGAACTGCAAGGGAAGCATGTGAAAGAATCCCTGCTTCAATGCTGTGTGAGTCCCTGAAAGGATGCATCAATCCTTTCAAATGGTACCCTTAAGCACTTTGACTCTGTCATGAAGAGATGAGGTAGTGCATGCTACTTTGATACCTTTCCAAGAGGCTATGGAAAAATACGGCCCGATGGAAGACTGTCAGGAAAGCAGCTATCTTTGATTGAACTGATAAGAGGTCGAAAGGAAGATTGTGCTGACATTTGCATGTGTGATAGTATCCTGAGGTCGACCCATTATGTGATCCCTTTGAGGTTCTCATGGATGTGGATACCTATCGCAACTGAGTGTGGCTGAAGTCCTAGTCTTATTGTAGACTTAGAGGGATTGGACTAGCCATGTATATGAACACGTCTAGGGAACCCATGGCACTATTTTTCGGTGAGACATGTGGTCACATCATCAGACACTTGGGTTGTAGCATCACTTATAGCTGGGCCCTTACAGGCTTCTAGTATAAGGCTCCCACATATCGTGCCAAGCGGTCACGACTAACACAGAGTATGAAAGAAGACAACGAGAGAAAGAGAAATAAAGAAGTCCTTTGTGATAAGGATAGTCATGGGCCTCCCACCATGAGTGGGAGTATGTTGGATATATTGGGGTATTCGGGACTAAATATCCGCCCATGTGGGAGTCCGATCGGGTCGAGTGAGGATCCGTTGGAAAGCTTGTAGAGAGACGAAGAGAACGAAACGAAAATGACTCTCATCGGAGGTCACACGAGCCCGTACTTGTGGCCCAAAGTGGGCTAGGTGATCATGATGGAAGTCAATATTTTGTTCACATTCCAAGTCCCACATTGCTTGCATCAATGATGGGAGATCTCTCATCCTCCTATAAATAGGAGCGACTCCACCCTTTTCTAGTTGCTCATTCCATGTGTTGGAAAGAGGGGTCCCGTTTGGGAAACCCCACTTAGTATAATTTTCTCTTTCGCTTGAGTCCTCTTCCGCGCATCAGTCGTGGACATGTGGCTCTACCTCTCGTAGGTAGAGTCCTCCGTTTGGTGCGGCCCTTTTCGGAGCTCATCGATTGGAGGTCAGCCTTGGTGGAGCAGAGGCACTAGCAAGATCCGAGGTTTTAGCGATGGCGTCCAGGTTAGTAGCTTCCGCAATATTTATTTTTGGCCTGGATTTATTTTTCGGTTTTTCTTTTAGGTCCCTAGATCGGGTCGGGTCATGTGGATCTGGGCCTTTCCCTACAATTGAAATAAAATAATTAATAATTAAATAATAAATAAATAAATATTATTATAAAATTAAAAAATTAATAATTAAGTAAATAATAACAAATTTGTATTTTTAATTTAATTTCTTTCCCTATTTAATTAAGGTTTCCAAGTTCTTTTTGGTCCCGAATTAAATCCAAAAATTATTTTCCACTTCTTTTCTTTCACTTTCTACTTTCTGAAAAACCCCATTTTAAATATTTAAAATAATCATAATAAAAATAAACTAATTAATAATTAAACTAATAATATTTTAATTTGGTTCCCACTCCTATTTAATTTAGGTTTCTAATTTCGTAGGTCCTGAATTAATTTCGAAAAAACAATTTACTCCTTTCATTCATCTTCAATTTTACTTGAAATTTCGAAGAATTTCACGGTTCCTTTCCGATTTCCCTTAACCTTCATACTTTTCCTATATTCTTTTTGTGGTTTTAATTCCTAGCCCCGGAAAAAATCATTCTTAAATCCTCAAAAGTTTAAAAAAATCACTCTTTGTTTCGAAAACTTGACATTCATCAGTTTTTGCCAATGAGTGTTTCGAAAACTTGATTTTCATGTTAACCAGTTTTCGCTGATGAGTGTTTCGAAAACTTGATATTCATCAGTTTTTGCCAGTGAGTGTTTCAAAAAGTTTAAATTCATCATTTTTTGCTAATAACTGTTTCAAAAACTTGATTTTCTTCTAAATCAGTTTTCGCCGTTGAGGGATTCGAAAACATGATATTCATCTGTTTTCCCCAATGAATGTTTCGAAAACTTGATTTTCTTGTTAATCAGTTTTCGCCGATGAGTGTTTTGAAAATTTGATATTCATCAGTTTTCGCCGGTGAGTATTTCGGAAACTTGATATTCTTCACTTTTACCCAATGAGTGTTTCGAAAACTTGATTTTGTTGTTAATTAGTTTTTGCCAGTGAGTGTTTCGAAAACATGATATTCATTAGTTTTCGCCAATGAGTGTTTCGAAAACTTGATTTTCTTGTTAATCAGTTTTCGCCGATGAGTGTTTCGAAAACTTGATATTCATTAGTTTTCGCCGGTTAGTGTTTCAGAAACTTGATATTCATCAGTTTTTACCGATGAGTGTTTCGAAAACTTGATTTTCTTGTTAATCAGTTTTCGCCGATGAGTGTTTCGAAAACTTGATATTCATCAGTTTTCGCAAATGAGTGTTTCAAAAATTTGATTTTCTTGTTAATCAGTTTTCGCCGATGAGTGTTTCCAAAACTTGATATTCATCAGTTGTCGACAATGAGTGTTTTGAAAACTTGATTTTCTTGTTAATTAGTTTTCACCGATGATTGATTCGAAAGCTTGTTATTCATCAGTTTTTGCCGATTAGTGTTTCTTAAACTTGATATTCATCAGTTTTAGCCGGTGAGTGTTTCAGAAACTAGATATTCATCAGTTTTCGCCAATAAGTGTTTCGAACACTTGATTTTCTTGTTAATCTATTTTCGCCGTTGAGTGTTTCTAAAACTTGATATTCATTACTTTTCTCCGATTTGTGTTTCAGAAACATGATATTCATAAGTTTTTGCGAATGAGTGTTTCGAAAACTTGATTTTCTTGTTAATCTGTTTCCGCCGATGAGTGTTTCGAAAACTTGATATTCTTCAATTTTCGCCAATGAGTAATTCGAAAACTTGATTTTCTTGTTAATCAGTTTTCGCCGATGAGTGTTTCGAAAACTTGATATTCATCAGTTTTCGCCAATGAGTGTTTCGGAAACTTGATATTCATCAGTTTTCACCAATGAGTGTTTCGAAAACTTGATTTTCTTGTTAATCAGTTTTCACTAATGAGTGTTTCGAAAACATGATATTTATTAGTTTTCAGCAATAAGTGTTTCGAAAACTTGATTTTCTTGTTAATCAGTTTTAGCCGATGAGTGTTTCGAAAACTTGATATTCATCAGTTTTCTTCGATGATGGTTACGGAAACTTGATATTCATCAGTTTTCGCCAATGAGTGTTTCGAAAACTTGATTTTCTTGTTAATCAATTTTCGCCGATGAGTGTTTCGAAAACTTGATATTCATCAGTTTTCGCCGGTGAGTGTTTCGAAAACGTGATCTTCATCAGTTTTCGCCATTGAGTCTTTTGAAAACATCCTTTTCTTGTTAATAAATTCCCGCCGATGAGTGTTTCGAAAACTTTATATTCATCAGTTTTCACCAATGAGTGTTTCAAAAACTTGATTTTCTTGTTAATCAGTTTTCATCAATGAGTGTTTCGACAACTTGATATTCATCAGTTTTTGTCGGTGAGTGTTTCAAAATCTTGATATTAATCAGTTTTTGCCAATGATTGTTTTAAAAACTTGCTTTTTTTGTTAATCAGTTTCTGCCGGTGAGTGTTTCGAAAACTTGATATTCATCAGTTTTCGACATGAGTGTTTCGAAAACTTGATTTTCTTGTTAATCAGTTTTCGCCGATGAGTGTTTCGAAGACTTGATATTAATCAATTTTCGCCGGTGAGTGTTTCGAAGAACTTGATATTCTTCAGTTTTTGCCAATGAGTGTTTCGAAAACTTGATTTTCTTGTTAATAAGTTTTTGCCGGTGAGTGTTTCGAAAACTTAATATTCATCAGTTTTCACCAGTTAGTGTTTTGGAAACTTGATATTCTTTAGTTTTCGCAAATTAGTCTTTCAAGAACTTTGATTTTCTTTTTAATCTGTTTTCGCCGATGAGAGTTTCAAAAACTTGATATTTATCAGTTTTCGCAAATGAGTGTTTCGGAAAGTCCATTTTCTTGTTTATTAGTTTTCGCCAGTGATTGTTTCGAAAACTTGATATTCATCAGTTTTCGCCAATGAGTTTTTCGAAAACTTGATTTTCTTGTAAATCAATTTTCGCCGATGAGTGTTTCGAAAACTTGATATTCATCAGTTTTCGCCGGTGAGTGTTTCGAAAACTTCATATTCATTAGTTTTCGCCAATGAATGTTTCGAAAACATGATTTTCTTGTGTATCACTTTTCGCCGATTAGTGTTTCGAAAACTTGATATTTATCAGTTTTCGCCAGTGAGTGTTTTGAAAACTTGATATTCATCAGTTTTCGCCAATGAGTGTCTCGAAAAATTGATTTTCTTGTTAATCATTTTCCGCCGATGAGAGATTCGAAAACTTGAAATTCATCAGTTTTCGCTGGTGAGTATTTCGAGAACATGATATTCATTAGTTTTCGCTAATGAATGTTTTGAAATCTTGATTTTCTTGTTTATCAGTTTTCGTCGATTTGTGTTTCGAATACTTGATTTTCTTGTTAATTAATTTCCACTAATGAGTGTTTCTAGAACTTGATATTCATTAGTTTTCGCCAATGAGTGTTTCGAAAACATGACTTTCTTGTTAATCAGTTTTCGCCGATGAGTTTTTCGAAAACTTGATATTCATCAGTTTTTACCAGTGAGTGTCTCGAAAACTTGATATTCATCAGTTTTTGCCAACGAATGTTTAGAAATCTTGATTTTCTTGTTAATTAGTTTTCGCTGATGAGTGTTTAGAAAATTTGATATTCATCAGTTTTCGTCGATCAGTGTATCGGAAACTTCATAGTTATCAGTTTCCGCAATTGAGTGTTTCGAAAACATGATTTTCTTATGTATCAGTTTTCGCCGGTAAGTGTTTCGAAAACTTGATATTCATCAGTTTTCATCAATGAGTGTTTCGGAAAGATTATATTCATCAATTTTCGCCAATGGGTGTTTCGAAAACTTGATTTTCTTGTTGATCAGTTTTCGCTGAGTGTTTCAAAAACTTGATATTCATTAGTTTTCGCCGGTGAGTGTTTCAGAAACTTTATATTCATCAGTTTTCGCCGATTAGTGTTTGGAAAACTTGATTTTCTTGTTAATCAGTTTTCGCCGATGAGTGTTTCGAAAACTTGATATTCATCAGTTTTCGCCAATGAGTGTTTCGAAAACTTGATTTTCTTGTTAATCAGTTCACGCCGATGAGTGTTTCGAAAACTTGATATTCATCAGTTTTCGCCAATGAGTGTTTCGAAAACTTGATTTTCTTATTTAATCAGTTTTTGCCGGTGAGTGTTTCAAAAGCTTGATATTCATCAGTTTTGGCCGATGAGTGTTTTAAAAACTTGATATTCTTGTTAATCAATTTTCGCCGATGAGTGTTTTGAAAACATGATATTCATCAGTTTTTGACAATGAGTGATTCGAAAACTTGATTTTCTTGTTAATCGGTTTTCGCCGATGAGTGTTTCAAAAACTTGATATTCATCAGTTTTTGTCGATTAGTGTTTTGGAAACTTGATATTCATCAATTTTTGCCAATTAGTGTTTCAAAAACTTGATTTTCTTGTTTATTAGTTTTCGCCGGTGAGTGCTTCAAAAACTTGATATTCATCAGTTTTTGCCGGTGAGTATTTCGAAAACTTGATATTCTTCAGTTTTCGCTAATGAGTGTTTCGAAAACTTGATTTGCTTGTTAATCAGTTTTCGCCGGTGGGTGTTTCAAAAACATGATCTTCATCAGTTTTCGCCGGTGAGTGTTTCGAAAACTTGATATTCATCAATTTTCGCGAAAGAGTCTTTCGAAAACTTGATTTTCTTGTTAATCAGCTTTCGCCGATGAGTGTTTCGAAAGCTTGATATTCATCAGTTTTCGTCGATTAGTATTTCGGAAACTTGATATTCATCAATTTTCGCAATTGAGTGCTTCGAAAACTTGATTTTCTTGTTAATAAATTTTCGCCAATGAGTGTTTCGAAAGCTTAATTTTCTTGTTAATCTGTTTTCGTCGATGAGTGTTTCGAAAACTTGATATTCATCAGTTTTCGCCAATGAGTGATTCGAAAACTTGATTTTCTTGTTGATCAGTTTTCGCCGATGAGTTTTTCGAAAACTTGATATTCATCAGTTTTCGCCGGTGAGTGTTTCGAAAACTTGATATTCATCAGTTTTCGCCAATGAATGTTTCGAAAACCTGATTTCCTTGTTAAATAGTTTTCGCTGTTTAGTGTTTCGAAAACTTGATATTCATCGGTTTTCGCCGATGAGTGTTTCGGAAACTTGATATTTATCAGTTTTCGCAATTGAGTGTTTCGAAAACTTGATTTTCTTGTAAATCAGTTTTCGTCGATGAGTATTTCGAAAACTTGATATTCATCTGTTTTCACTGATCAGTGTTTCGAAAACTTGATATTCATCAGTTTTCACCAATGATAGTATCGAAAACTTGATTTTCTTCTTACTCAGTTTTCCCCAATGAGTGTTTCAAAAAGTTGATATTCATTTATTTTCGCTGGTGAGTGTTTCGAAATCTTCATATTCATCAGTTTTCGCCAATGAGTGTATCGAAAACTTGATTTTCTTGTTAATCACTTTTCGCCGATGAGTGTTTCGAAAACTTGATATTCATCAGTTGTCGCCGATTAGTGTTTCATAAACTTCATATTCATCAGTTTTCGCCAATGAGTGTTTCAAAAACCTGATTTTCTTGTTAATCAGTTTTCGCCGATGAGTGTTTCGAAAACTTGACATTCATCAGTTTTCGCCGATGGTGTTTCGAAAAGTTGTTATTCATCATTTTTTGCTGATTAGTGTTTCGGAAACTTGATATTCATCAATTTTCGCAATTGAGTGATTCGAAAACTTGATTTTCTTGTTAATCAGTTTTCGTCAATGAGTGTTTCGAAAACTTGATATTCATCAGTTTTCGCCAATGAGTGTTTCGAAAGCTTAATTTTCATGTTAATCTGTTTTCCTCGATGAGTGTTTCGAAATCTTGATATTCATCAGTTTTTGCCAATGTGTGTTTCGAAAACTTGATATTCTGGTTAAACAGTTTTCGCCGATAAGTGTTTCGAAAACTTGATAGTCCTCAGTTGTCGCCGGTGAGTGTTTATAAAACTTGATATTCATCAGATTTCGCCAATGAGTATTTCGAAAACATAATTTTCTTGTTAATCAGTTTTCGTCGATGAGTGTTTCAAAAACTTGATTTTTATCTGTTTTAGCCGAATATTGTTTCAGAAACTTGATTTTCTTGTTTATCAATTTTCGCCAATGAGTGTTTCGAAAACTTGATATTCATCAGTTGTCGCCGATTAGTGTTTCATAAACTTCATATTCATCAGTTTTCGCCAATGAGTGTTTCAAAAACCTGATTTCCTTGTTAATCAATTTTCGCCGATGAGTGTTTCGAAAACTTGACATTCATCGGTTTTCGCCGATGGTGTTTCGAAAAGTTGATATTCATCAGTTTTCGCCGATAAGTGTTTCGAAAACTTGATATTCATCAGTTTTCGCCATTGAGTGTTTCAAAAACTTGATTTTTTTGTTAATCAGTTTTCGCCAATGAGTGTTTCAAAAACTTGATATTCACCAGTTTTCACCAATGAGTGTTTTGAAAACTTGATTTTCTTGTTAATCAGTTTTCGCCGATGAGTGTGTCGAAAACTTGATATTCATTAGTTTTCGCCAATGAGTGTTTCGAAAACTTGATTTTCTTGTTAATTAGTTTATGCCGATGAGTGTTTTGAAAAATTGATATTCATCAGTTTTCGCCGGTGAGTATTTCGAAAACTTGATATTCATCAATTTTCGTCGGTTAGTGTTTCGAAAACATGATATTTATCAGTTTTCACCGATGAGTGTTTCGAAAACTTGATATTCATTAGTTTTCGCCGATTAGTGTTTCGGAAACTTGATATTCATCAGTTTTCGCCTACGAGTGTTTCGAAAACTTGATTTGCTTGTTAACAAGTTTTCGCCGATAAGTGTTTCGAAAACTTGATATTCATCAGTTTTCGCCGGTGAGTGTTTCGAAAACTTGATATTCATCAGTTTTTGCCAATGAGTAATTCGAAAACTTGATTTTCTTGTTCATCAGTTTTTGCTAATTAGTGTTTCGGAAACTTGATATTCATTAGTTTTCGCCAATGATTCTTTAGAAAACTTGATTTTCTTGTTAATCAGTTTTCGCTGATGAGTGTTTCGAAAACATAATATTCATCAGTTTTCGCCAATGAGTGTTACGAAAGCTTGACTTTCTTGTTAATCAGTTTTCGCCGGTGAGTGGTTCGAAAACTTGATATTCATCAGATTTCGCCAACGAGTTTTTTGAAAACTTGATTTTCTTGTTTATCAATCTTTGCCAAAGAGCGTTTCGAAAACTTGATATTCATCAGTTTTCGCCGATTAGTGTTTCTAAAACTTGATATTCATTAGTTTTCGCCAATGAGTGTTTCGAAAACATGATTTTCTTGTTAATCAGTTTTCGCCGATGAGTGTTTCGAAAACTTGATATTCATCAGTTTTCGTCGGTGAGTGTTTCGGAAACTTGATAATCTTCAGTTTTCGCCAACGAGTGTTTCGAAAACTTGATTTTCTTGTTAATCATTTTTCGCCGGTGAGTGTTTCAGAAAACTTGATATTCATCAATTTTCGCCAATGAGTGTTTCGTAAACATAATTTTCTTGTTAATCAGTTTTCGCCGGTGAGTGTTTCGAAAAGTTGATATTCATCAGTTTTCGCAATTGTGTGTTTCGAAAACTTGATTTTCTTGTTAATCAGTTTTCGCCGATGAGTGTTTCGAAAACTTGATACCCATTAGTTTTCGCTGGTGAGTGTTTCGAAAACTTGATATTCATCAGTTTTCGCTGGTGAGTGTTTAGAAAACTTTATATTCATCTGTTTTCGCCAATTATTGTTTCGAAAACTTGATTTTCTTGTTAATCAGTTTTCAACGATGACTGTTTCGAAAACTTGATATTCATCAGTTTTCGGTGATTAGTGTTTCGAAAACTTGATATTCATCAGTTTTCGCCAATGAGTCTTTCGAAAACCTGATTTTCTTGTTAATCAGTTTTCGCCGGTGAGTGGTTCGAAAACTTGATCTACATCAGTTTTCGCCAATGAGTGTTTCGAAAACTTGATTTTCTTGTCAATCAATTTTCGCCGATGAGTGTTTCGAAAACATGATATTCATCAGTTTTTGCTGATTATTGTTTCGAAATCTTGATATTTATCAGTTTTCACCAATTAGTGTTTCGAAAACTTGATTTTCTTGTTAATCAGTTTTCGCCAATGAGTGTTTCGAAAACTTGATATTCATTAGTTTTCGACGGTGAGTATTTCGAAAACTTGATATTCTTCAGTTTTCACCAAAGAGTGTTTCAAAAACTTGATTTTCTTGATAATCAGTTTTCGCCTGTGAGTGTTTTGAAAACTTGAAATTCATCCGTTTTCGCAAATGAGTGTTTGTAGAAATTGATTTTTTTGTTATACCGTTTTCACCGAAGAGTGTTTCCAAAACTTCATATTCATCAGTTTTCGCCAATGAGTGTTTCGAAAACATGATTTTCTTGTTAATCAGTTTTCGCCGATGAGTGTTTCGGAAACTTGATATTCATCAGTTTTCGCCAGTTAGTGTTTCGAAAACTTGATATTCCTTAGTTTTCGCCGGTGAGTGTTTCAAAAACTTGATATTCATCAATTTTCGCCGGTGAGTGTTTCAAAATCTTGATATTCATCAGTTTTTACCAATGAGTGTTTCGAAAACTTGATTTTCTTGTTAATCAGTTTTCGCCAGTGAGTGTTTCAAAAACTTGATATTCATCAATTTTTGCCGATGAGTGTTTTGGAAACTTGATATTCTTCAGTTTTCACCAATGAGTGTTTCGAAAACTTGATATTCATCAATTTTTCCCGATTAGTGTTTCGAAAACTTGATATTCACCAGTTTTCACCAATGAGGGTTTCGGAAACTTGATTTTCTTGTTAATCAGTTTTCGCCGGTGAGTGTTTCGAAAACATCATATTCGTCATTTTTCGCCAAGGAATGTTTCGAAAACTTGATTCCTTCTTAATCAGTTTTCACTGATGAGTGTTTCGAAAACATGATATTTATCAGTTTTCGCCGTTGAGTGTTTCGAAAACTTGATTTTCTTTTTAATTAGTTTTCGTCGATGAGTGTTTCGAAAACATGATATTCATCAATTTTCACCTATGAGGGTTTCGAAAACTTGATTTTCTTTTTAATCAGTTTTCGTCGGTGAGTGTTTCGAAAACTTGATATTCATCAGTTTTCCCCTCTGAGTGTTTCGAAAACATGATATTCATCAGGTTTCGCCAATGAGTGTTTCGAAAACTTGATTTTCTTGTTCATTAGTTTTTGCCGATGAGTGTTTCGAAAACTTGATATTCATCAGTTTTCGCTGGTGAGTGCTTCGAAAACATGATATTCATAAGTTTTCGCGAATGAGTGTTTCGAAAACTTGATTTTCTTGATAATCAGTTTTCGCCGATGAGAGTTTCGAGAACTTGATATTGATCAATTTATGCCTATTAGTGTTTCGGAAACTTGATATTCATCAGTTTCCGCCAATTGGTGTTTTGTTAACTTCATTTTCTAGTTAATTAGATTTCGCCGATTTGTGTTTCGGTGAGTGTTTCGAAAACTTGATATTCATTAGTTTTCGCCGGTGAGTTTTTCGAAAACTTGATATTCTTCAGTTTTGCCGATGAGTGTTTCGAAAATTTGATATTCATCAGTTTTTGCTGATTAGTGTTTCGGAAACTTGATATTCATAAGTTTTCGCCAATGAGTGTTTCGAAAACTTGATTTTCTTAATCAATTTTCGCCGGCGAGCTTTTCGAAAACTTGATATTCATCAGTTTTCGCCAATGACTGTTTCGAAAACTTGATTTTCTTGTAAATCAGTTTTCGCCGATGAATGTTTCTAAAACGTGATGATCATCAGTTTTCGCCGATGAGTGTTTCGAATACTTGATTTTATTTTTAATCAGTTTTCGTCGATGAGTGTTTTCGAAACTTGATATTCATCAATTTTCACCAATGAGTGTTGCGAAAACTTGATTTTCTTTTTAATTAGTTTTCGTCGATGAGTGTTTCGAAAACTTGATATTCATCAGTTTTCCCCTGTGAGTGTTTTGAAAACATGATATTCATCAGTTTTCGCCAATGAGTGTTTCGAAAACTTGATTTTCTTGTTAATCAGTTTTTGCCGATTAGTGTTTTGAAAACTTGATATTCATCAGTTTTTGCCGATGAGTGTTTCGAAAACTTGATATTCATCAATTTTCACCAATGAGTGTTTCGAAAACTTCATTTTCTTGTTAATCAGTTTTCGCCGATGAGTGTTTCGAATACTTGATATTCATCAGTTTTTGCCGATGAGTGTTTCGAACACTTGATATTCAACAGTTTTCGCCAATGAGTGTTTCGAAAACTTGATTTTCTTGTTAATCAGTTTTCGCCGATGAGTGTTTCGAAAACTTGATATTCATCAGTTTTCGCCGGGTGAGTTTTTCGAAAACTTGATATTCTTCAGTTTTTGCCAATGAGTAATTCGAAAACTTGAATTTCTTGTTAATCCGTTTTCGCCGATGAGTGTTTCGAAAAGTTGATATTCATTAGTTTTCGCTGATTAGTGTTTTGGAAACTTGATTTTCATCAGTTTTAGCCAATGAGTGTTACGAAAACTTGATTTTCTTGTTAATCAGTTTTCGCTAATAAGTGTTTCGAAAACTTGATATTCATTAGTTTTCGTCGGTGAGAATTTCGAAAACTTGATATTCATCAGTTTTCGCCGATGAGTGTTTTGAAAACTTGATTTTCTTGTTAATAAGTTTTCGCCAATGAGTGATTCGAAAACTTGATATTTTTTCAGTTTTCGCCAATGAGTGTTTCGAATACTTGATTTTCTTGTTAATCAGTTTTCGACGATCAGTGTTTCGAAAAGTTGATATTCATCAGTTTTCGCCGATTAGTGTTTCAAAAACTTGATATTCATCAGTTTTCGCAATTGAGTGTTTCGAAAACTTGATTTTCTTGTTTATCAGTTTTCGTCGATGAGTGTTTCGAAAACTTGATATTCATCAGTTTTTGCCGGTGAGTGTTTCGAAAACTTGATATTCATTAGTTTTAGCCAATGAGTGTTTCAAAAACTTGATTTTCTTGTTAATCAATTTTCGCCGATGAGTGTTTCGAAAACTTGATATTTATTAGTTTTCGCCAATTAGTGTTTCGAAAACTTGATATTCATCAATTTTCGCCAATGAGTGTTTTGAAAACTTGATATTCATCAGTTTTTGCCGATGAGTGTTTCGGAAACTTGATATTCATCAGTTTTCGCCAATGAGTGTTTCGAAAAATTGATTTTCTTGTTAATCAGTTTTCGCCGATGAATGTTTCGAAAACATGATATTCATCAGTTTTCGCCGGTGAGTGTTTCGAAAACTTGATATTCATGAGTTTTCGCTAATGAGTGTTTCGAGAACATGATTTTCTTGTTAATCAGTTTTCGCCAAGTGTGTTTCGAAAACTTGATATTCATCAGTTTTCGCCGGTGAGTGTTTCGGAAACTTAATTTTCTTGTTTATCAGTTTTTGCCAATGAGCGTTTCGAAAACTTGATATTCATCAGTTTTCGCTGATGACTGTTTCAAAAACATGATATTCATCAGTTTTCGCCCATGAGTGTTTCGAAATCTTAATTTTCTTGTTAATCAATTTTCCCTGGTGAGTGTTTCGAAAACTTGATATTCATCAATTTTCGCCGATGAGTGTTTCGAAAACTTGATATTCATCAGTTTTCGCCAATGAGTGTTTCGAAAACTTGATTTTCTTGTTAATCAGTTTTCGCCAATGAGTGTTTCAAAAACTTGATATTCATTAATTTTCGCTTGTGAGTGTTTCAAAAAGATGATATTCATCAGTTTTCGCCAATGAGTGTTTCAAAAACATGATATTCATCAGTTCTCGCCGGGGAGTGTTTCAAAAACTTGATATTCATAAGTTTTCGCCAATGAGTGTTTCGGAAACTTCATTTTCATCAATTTTCGCAATTGAGTGTTTCGAAAACTTTATTTTCTTATTAAACAGTTTCCGCCGATGAGTGTTTCGGAAACTTGATATTCATCAGTTTTCTCCGGTGAGTGTTTTGTACACTTGATATTCTTCAATTTTTGCCAATGAGTGTTTCGAAAACATCATTTTCTTGTTAATTAGTTTTCGCCGATGAGTGTTTCGAAACTTGATATTCATCAACTTTCGGCGACTAGTATCTCCAAAAGTTGATGTTCATCAGTTTTTGCCAATAAGTGTGTCAAAAATTTGATTTTCCTGTTAATCAGTTTTCGCCGATGAGTGTTTTGAAAACATGATATTCATCAATTTTCGTCGGTTAGTGTTTCGAAAACCTGAGATTCATCAGTTTTCTCCAATAAGTATTTCGAAAACTTGATATTCATTAGTTTTCGCCGATTAGTGTTTCGGAAACTTGATATTCATCAGTTTTCGCCTACGAGTGTTTCGAAAACTTGATTTGCTTGTTAACAAGTTTTCGCCGATAAGTGTTTCGAAAACTTGATATTCATCAGTTTTCGCCGGTGAGTGTTTCGAAAACTTGATATTCATCAGTTTTTGCCAATGAGTAATTCGAAAACTTGATTTTCTTGTTCATCAGTTTTTGCTAATTAGTGTTTCGGAAACTTGATATTCATTAGTTTTCGCCAATGATTCTTTAGAAAACTTGATTTTCTTGTTAATCAGTTTTCGTTGATGAGTGTTTCGAAAACATAATATTCATTAGTTTTCGCCAATGAGTGTTTCGAAAACTTGATTTTCTTGTTAATCAGTTTTTGCCGGTGAGTGGTTCGAAAACTTGATATTCATCGTTTTCGCCAATGTGTGTTTTGAAAACTTGATTTTCTTGTTGTTCAGTGTTCGCTGATGAGTGTGTCGAAAACTTGATATTCATCAGTTTTCGCCGATTAGTGTTTCGGAAAAATGATATTCATCAGTTTTTGCCAATGAGTCTTTCGAAACTTGATTTTCTTGTTAATCAGTTTTCGCCGATAACAGTTTTTAAAAAATGATATTCATTCGTTTTTGTGGGTGAGTGTTTCGAAAACTTGATATTCATCAGTTTTTGCCAATGAGTGTTTCGAGAACTCTACTTTCTATTAATCAATTTTTGCCGGTGAGTGTTTCGAAAACTTGATATTCATCAGTTTTTGCCAATGAGTGTTTCGAAAACAGAATTTTCTTGTTAATCAGTTTTCGTCGGTGAGTGTTTTAAAAACTTAATATTCATTAGTTTTCGCCAATGAGTGCTTCGAAAACTTGATTTTCTTGTTAATCCGTTTTCGCCGAGGCGTGTTTCGAAAACTTGATACCCGTTTGTTTTCGCCGATGAATGTTTCGAAAACTTGATATTCATCAGTTTCCGCTGGTGAGTGTTTCGAAACTTTATAGTCATCTGTTTTCGCCAATTATTGTTTCGAAAACGTGATTTTCTTGTTAATCAGTTTTCAACGATGACTGTTTCGAAAACATGATATTCATGAGTTTTCGGTGATTAGTGTTTCGGAAACTTGATATTCATCAGTTTTCGCCAATGAGTGTTTCGAAAACTTGATTTTCTTGTTAATCAGTTTTCGCCGGTGAGAGGTCAGAAAAGTTGATATTCATCAGTTTTTGCCAATGAGTGTTTTGAAAACTTGATTTTCTTGTTGTTCAGTTTTCGCTGATGAGTGTGTCGAAAACTTGATATTCATTAGTTTTCGCCGATTAGTGTTTCGGAAACTTGATATTCATCAGTTTTCGCCAATGAGTGTTCCGAAAACTTGATTTCTTGTTAATCAGTTTCGCCGATGAGTGTTTCGAAAACTTGATATCCATCAGTTTTCGCCGGTGAGTGTTTCAGAAACTTGATATTCTTCAGTTTTCGCCAAAGAGGGTTTCGAAAACTTGACTTTCTTTTAATCAGTTTTCGCAGGTGAGTGTTTCGAAAACTTAATATTCATCAGTTTTTGCCAATGAGTGTTTCGAAAACATAATTTTCTTGTTAATCAGTTTTCGCCGGTGAGTGTTTCGAAAACTTGATATTCATCAGTTTTCACCAATGAGTGTTTTGAAAACTTGATTTTCTTGTTAATCATTTTCGCCGATGCGTGTTTCCGAAAACTTGATATTCATCAGTTTTCGCGAATGAGTGTTTTGAAAACTTGATATTCATTAATTTCTGCCAATGAGTGTTTTGAAAACTTGATATTCATCAGTTTTTCTCTGATTAGTGTTTTAAAAACATGATATTAATCAGTTTTTGCCAATGAGTGTTTCGAAAACTTGATTTTTTTATTTATCAATTTTTGCCGATGAGTGTTTCAAATACTTGATATCCATAAGTTTTCGCCAATTAGTGTTTTGGAAACTTGATATTCATTACTTTTTCCAATGAGTGTTTCAAAAACTTGATATTCATCAGTTTTTACCGATTAGTGTTTCGGAAACTTGATATTCATCAGTTTTCGCCAATGAGTGTTTCGAAAACTTGATTTTCTTGTTAATCAGTTTTCGCTGGTGAGTGTTTCGAAAACTAGATATTCATCAATTTTCGCCAATGAGTGTTTCGAAAACCTGATTTTCTTATTAATCAGTTTTCACCGATGAGTGTTTTAAAAACTTGGTATTCATCAGTTTTCGCCGTTGAGTGTTTCGAATACTTGATTTTATTTTTAATCAGTTTTCGTCGATGAGTGTTTCGAAAACTTGATATTCATCAATTTTCACCAATGAGTGTTGCGAAAACTTGATTTTCTTTTTAATTAGTTTTCGCCGATGAGTGTTTCGAAAACTTGATATTCATCAGTTTTCCCCGGTGAGTGTTTTGAAAACATGATATTCATCAGTTTTCGCCAATGAGTGTTTCGAAAACTTGATTTTCTTGTTAATCAGTTTTCGCCGATGAGTGTTTTGAAAACTTGATATTCATCAGTTTTCGCCGGTGAGTGTTTCGAAAACTTGATAATCATCAATTTTCGCCAATTAGTGTTTCGAAAAAATGATTTTGTTGGTAATCATTTTTCGCCGATGACTGTTTCGAGAACTTGATAATCATCAGTTTTCGCCGATTAGTGTTTCAGAAACTTGTTATTAATCAGTTTTCGCCAATGAGTGTTTCAAAAAGATGATTTTCTTGTTAATCAGTCTTCGCCGGTGAGAGTTTCGAAAACTTGATATTCATTAGTTTTCGTTGATGAGAGTTTCGGAAACATGATATTCATTAGTTTTCGCCAATGAGTGTTTCGAAAACTTGATATTCATCAGTTGTCGCCGATTAGTGTATCAGAAACTTGATATTCCTCAGTTTTTGCCAATAAGTTTTTCGAAAACTAAATTTTCTTGTTAATCAGTTCTTGCCGATGAGTTTTTCGGAAACAAGATATTCATCAGTTTTCGCCAATGAGTGTTTCGAAAACTTGATTTTCTTGTTAATCAATTTTCGCCGATGAGTGTTTCGAAAACCTGAAACTCATCAGTTTTCGCCGGTGAGTGTTTCGAATACTTGATTTTATTTTTAATCAGTTTTCGTCGATGAGTGTTTCGAAAACTTGATATTCATCAATTTTCACCAATGAGTGTTGCGAAAACTTGATTTTCTTTTTAATTAGTTTTCGTCGATGAGTGTTTTCGAAAACTTGATATTCATCAGTTTTCCCCTGTGAGTGTTTTGAAAACATGATATTCATCAGTTTTCGCCAATGAGTGTTTCGAAAACTTGATTTTCTTTTTTAATTAGTTTTCAGCCGATTAGTGTTTTGAAAACTTGATATTCATCAGTTTTCGCTGGTGAGTGTTTCGAAAACTTCATATTCATCAGTTTTTGCCAATGAGTTTTTCCAAAACTTGATTTTCTTGTTGATCAGTTTCGCCGATGAGTATTTCGAAAACTTGATATTCATCAGTTTTCACCAATGAGTGTTTTGAAAACTTGATATTCATCAGTTTTCACCAATGAGTGTTTCGAAAACTTCATTTTCTTGTTCATCATTTTTCACGGATGAGTGTTTTGAAAACTTGATATTCATCAGTTTTCGCCGGTGAGTGTTTCGAAAACCTGATAATCTTCAGTTTTTGCCAATGAGTATTTCGAAAACTTGATTTTCTTGTTAATCAGTTTTTGCCGGTGAGTGTTTCGAAAACTTTATATTCATCAGTTTTCGCTTATTAGTGTGTCGAAACTTGATATTCATCAGTTTTAGCCAATGAGTGTTACGAAAACTTGATTTTCTTGTTAATCAGTTTCGCTAATAAGTGTTTCGAAAACTTGATATTCATTAGTTTTCGTCGGTGAGAATTTCGAAAACTTGATATTCATCAGTTTTCGCCGTATGAGTGTTTGAAAACTTGATTTTCTGTTAATAAGTTTTCGCCAATGAGTGATTCGAAAACTTGATATTTTTTCAGTTTTCCGCCATGAGTGTTCGAATACTTATTTTCTTGTTACTCAGTTTCGACGATCAGTGTTTCGAAAAGTTGATATTGATCAGTTGTCGCTGATTAGTGTTTCGGAAACCTGATATTCATCAGTTTTCGCAATTGAGATGTTTCGAAAACTTGATTTTCTTGTTAATCAGTTTTTCGCCGATGAGTGTTCGAAAACTTGATATTCATCAGTTTACGCCGGTGAGTGTTTCGAAAACTTGATATTCATCAGTTTACGCCGGTGAGTGTTTCGAAAACATGATTTTCTTGTTTATCAGTTTTCCGTCGATGAGTGTTTTGAAAACTTGATATTCATCAGTTTTCGCCGGTGAGTGTTTTGAAAACTTGATATTCATCAGTTTCTCGCCGGTGAGTGTTTCGAAAACTTGATATTCATTAGTTTCTCCGATTAGTGTTTTGGAAACTTTATATTCCATCATTTTTCGCAATTGAGTGTTTCGAAAACCTTGATTTCTTGTTAATCAGTTGTGATCGATGAGGTGTTTCGAAAACTTGATATTCATCAGTTTTCGCCGTTGAGTGTTTTGAAAACTTGATATTCATGAGTTTACACCAATGAGTGTTTCGAAAACATATTTTCTTGTTAATCATTTTCGAAAAGAGTGTTTCGAAAACTTGATATTCATCAGTTTTCGCCGGTGAGTGTTCGGAAACTTAATTTTCTTGTTTATCAATTTTGCCGATGAGCGTTCGAAACTTGATATTCATCAGTTTTCGCTGATGACTGTTTCAAAAAGATGATAATCATCAGTTTTCGCCCATTAGTGTTTCGAAAACTTTGATTTCCTTGTTAATCAATTTCGCTGATGAGATTTTCGAAAACTTGATATTAATCAGTTTTGCGTTTTAGTGTTTCGGAAACTTGATATTCATCAGTTTTCCGCCAATGAGTGTTTCGAAAACTTGAATTTCTTGTTAATCAGTTTTCCCCGATGAGTGTTCGAAAACTTGATATACATCAGTTTTCGCCGGTGAGTGTTTCGGAAACTTGATATTCTTCAGTTTTCGCCGATGAGTGTTTCGAAAATTTGATATTCATCAGTTTCGCTCGTGAGTGTTTTGAAAACTTGATATTCATCAGTTTTCGCCGATAAGTGTTTCAGAAACCTCTATTCATCATTTTTCGCAATTGAGTGTTTCGAAAACTTTATTTTCTTGTTAATCAGTTTTCGCCGATGAGTGTTCGAAAACTTCTTATTCATCAGTTTTCGCCAATGAGTGTTTTGAAAACTTGATAATCATCAGTTTTTGCCGATCTGTGTTTCGAAAATTTGATTTTCTTTGTAATCAGTTTTTGCCGATGAGTGTTTCGAAAACTTGATATTCATTAGTTTTCGCTGATTAGTGTTTTGAAAACTTGATATTCATCAATTTTTGCCAATGAGTGTTTCGAAAACTTGATTTTCTTGATTATCAGTTTTTGCCGAAGAGTGTTTCGAAAACTTGATATTCATCAAATTTCGCCGATTAGTTTTTCGGAAACTTGATATTCATCATTTTTCGCCGATAAGTGTTTCAGAAACTTCAAAATCAACAGTTTTCGCAATTCAGTGTTTCGAAAACATGATTATCTTATTAATCAGTTTTCACTGATGAGTGTTTCGGAAACTTGATATTCAACAGTTTTCATCGGTGAGTGTTACAGAAACTTGATATTCATCAATTTTTGCCAATGAGTGATTCGAAAACTTGATTTTCTTGTTATTCAGTTTTCCCCGATGATTGTTTCGAAAACTTGATATTCTTCAGTTTTCAACGGTGAGTGTTTCGAAAACTTGATATTCATCAGTTTTGCCAATGAGTTTTTCGAAAACTTGATTTTCTTGTTAATCAGTTTTCGCCGATGAGTGGTTCGAAAACTTGATATTCATCAACTTTCGCCAATGAGTGCTTCGAAAACTTGATTTTCTTGTTAATCAGTTTTCGCCGACGAGTGCTACGAAAACTTGATATTCATTAATTTTCGTCAATTAGTGTTTCGGAAACTTGATATTCATTAGTTTTCGCCAATGAGTGTTTCGAAAACTTGATTTTCTTGTTAATCTGTTTTCGCCGATGAGTGTTTCGAAAACTTGATATTCATCCATTTTCGCTGATGAGTGTTTCGGAAACTTGATATTCATCAGTTTTCGCCAATGAATGTTTCGAAAACTTGATTTACTTGTTAATCACTTTTCGTCGATGAGTGTTTCGAAAACTTAATATTCATCAGTTTTCGCCAATGAGTGTTTCAAAAACTTGATTTTCTTGTTAATTAGTTTTCGCCGGTGAGTGTTTCGAAAACTTGATATTCATCAGTTTTGGCCAATGACTGTTTCAAAAATTTGATTTTCTTGGTAATCGGTTTTCGCCGATGATTGTTTTGAAAACATGATATTCATCAGTTTTCGCCGATTAGTGTTTCGAAAACTTGATATTCATCAATTTTAGCCAATGAGTGTTTCGTAAACTTGATTTTCTTGTGAATCAGTTTTCGCCGATGATTGTTTCGACAACTTCGTATTCATCAGTTTTCGTCGATTAGTCTTTCGGAAACTTGACATTCATCAGTTTTAGCCGGTAAGTGTTTCAGAAACTTCAAATTCAACAGTTTTCGGAATTGATTGTTTCGAAAACTTGATTATCTTGTTAATCAGTTTTCTCCTATGAGTGTTTCAAAAAATTGATATTCATTAGTTTTCGTCGGTGAGTGTTTCGAAAACTTGATATTCATCAGTTTTCGCCGATGAATGTTTCGAAAACTTGATATTCATCAGCTTTCGCCAGTTAGTGTTTCGAAAACTTGATATTCATCAATTTTCGCCAATGAGTGTTTCGAAAACTTGATTTTCTTGTTAATCAGTTTTCAACGATGACTGTTTTGAAAACTTGATATTCATCAATTTTCGCCGGTGAGTGTTTCGGAAACTTGATATTCATCAGTTTTCGCCGATGAGTGTTTCGAAAACTTGATATTCATCTGTTTTTGCCGATTAGTGTTTCAAAATCTTGATATTCATTAGTTTTCGCCGATGAGTGTTTCAAAAACTTGATATTCATCAGTTTTCGCCGATGAGTGTTTCGAAAACTTGATTTTCTTGTTAATCAGTTTTCGTCAATGAGTGTTTCGAAAACTTGATATTCATCAGTTTTCACTAATGAGTGTTTCAAAAACTTGATATTCATCAGTTTTCGCCAATGAGTGTTTCGAAAAATTGATTTTCTTGTTAATCAGTTTTCGCCGATGAGTGTTTCGAAAACTTGATATTTATCAGTTTTCGCCCGTGAGTGTTTCGGAAACTGGATATTCATTAGTTTTCGTCAATGAGTGTTTCAAAAACTTGATTTTCTTGTTAATCAGTTTTCGCCGGTGAATGTTTGGGAAACTTGATATTCATCAGTTTTTGCCAATTAGTGTTTCGTAAACTTGATTTTCTTGTTAATCAGTTTTCGCCGATGAGTGGTTCAAAAACTTGATATTCATCAATTCTCGCCAATGAGTGCTTCGAAAACTTCATTTTCTTGTTAATCAGTTTTCGCCGATGAGTGTTTCGAAAACTTGATATTCATCAGTTTTCGCCGATTAGGTTTTGGAATCTTGATATTCATTAGTTTTCGCCAATGAGTGTTTCGAAAACTTAATTTTCTTGTTAATTAGATTTGGCCGATGAGTGTTTCGAAAACTTGATATTCATCAGTTTTCGCCGATTAGTGTTTCGGAAACATAATATTCATCAGTTTCGCCAATGAATGTTCGAAAACTTGATTTCTTGTTAATCACTTTTCGTCGATGAGTGTTTCGAAAACTTAATATTCATCAGTTTCGCCAACGAGTGTTTC
>JAAIUW010000214.1:0-46480 GCA_014851425.1 Senna tora | reverse complement strand
TTTTCTTACAATTTAGTCCCTATTAAGACCCAAATTCTGTTCTTGGTTGTTTCAATCCAAGACCAAAGTGCAGCAAGTACCTAAAAGCTATTTGTGACTTGGTCATGCAGTTTTCATAGAAACCTAACCCCCAGAGGTCATACTTTTGCAGCAAAATACATGGAATTCCCAAAAATCAAGTTGAGTTATAAAATGGGGTTAGAGGCCACTTTGACTACTTCCCTGCCCATACAGAGAAACACACTAACACATAGGACTAGATAGTACAGAATTTCAACCTCAAACTGCTCAGTTTATACAGATTCTGTTATAGAGACAAAAATAGTAAATTCAGTTCAGTTTAGTCCCTATTGCATCCCCTTTTCTGTTTTGACCTTTGCCCAGCACATTTTAGTATCTCCTAAGCAAGGTAAGACCACTAGTGACTTGCACAGCAAGTGTGTGCAGCCACATCAGTACAGAGTAACCACTTTTGCAAGTTTCTCACTCTTTTGCCATTTTTTCCCTCTTTTGACTATTTTTCTATTTTCTAAGCCATAACATAGCATTTTTTCTGTTTGGAAAGGATACTTAGGAGGTTTAGAGGGTGGGAGGACAGACCTACCCTATTAGAACCTAATTACCCAAGTCTCAGAGTTGAACAGCCCACTTTTACCCTTTTCAATGCACATCTTGCATGGCCTTAATTCTAAGGGTACTTTAACCCAATTTTTCTTGCTTTCATGCTTAGTCCCTTCACTACCCAGTGTCCTAAACCTCAAAGTTCAGAAGTCACATGGCACACAGTCACAATCCAGCAAGTATTCACAATATTCACATAAGCACATGGTACATGACCAAAATTCAGCAAGCATTCATATAGAAAGGTTCATTTTTACATGCATTAGTTCTCTTCGTTCGAATTAGACCGTTGACCCAACACTTCAAAAGTTTTGAGCTACTGTGGGACTCTTCAAAACATGTAAAAAATATACAGGTAGCAGCACATACCAGTTTGCAAAACTCATTTGGCCGAATTAAAGTTATTTTTCCACAAAAATCATATGTTTATTCACCCTTTCATTCCATAAATTTCTAAATCAAAACCAGACATTGGGTAGGAAGATTCTAGGTATTTAGCCACTGTGGAAAGACTTGAAAAATCATGAGAGAGGTACATACACCAACTAGCAGCAGTTCAAAGAGCTCATTGGCCAATTTGAGTATCTAAAATTTATCCCAATCTCATGACGTCTCTTATTTTAGAATGGAAATCAATCACAACACTTTCATACCAAAAATCTATCTTGCCAAGACTTCTAAAAGACTCACCAGCTAGCATTTACCACCTTGACAGTAGTAAAGGAACCATTTGACAGCAAATAACAGTAAAGGAAAGAAAATTAGAAATTATTTGTTAAGGCAAATTCCCAACTTTTCACTAAAATCCTCACTACTTGAATCAGAAGTTTTAGGAGTAATCAAGGCAAGATTTCACTTTTACATAGTCCCAATATCCTTCACTAATTCATCTAAACTCAGTCCAATACCCAGAATGCCAGGAATCATCAAAACAGCAATCATGTGATTTCATAATAGAAAACAGTGAATTTAGCAGAAAATCAACAGACTTTCTAGGCTCTAAACCCCTGTACGACAACCTCTGATCATCTCCTAGCTTTCTAATGACTACTCACACACTCAATTTGGATAAAAGATGAAAGAGATATGCTCCCTGGAAGCTTCACTGCACAAAACAGGATATTTTGTGGCAGCCTCGGGAAATTGAGTCATAGAGGCTCATACCACCATTTTTGGTGGATTCTCTTGCCTCAGGATGGAGAAGGAAGGGTAACACTAAGTTACCTTGATTTTCCGAAGAAGAACCACGGATTTGAACCTCTGAACAGCTTGGGTAAATTGATGCAAGAACAGCAAAATTCTGGTGTGTGGATGTGTGTGGATTTCTGCTTCTCTCTCTACCTTCAGCTGCAATTCTTCGATTTCCCCAGCTCACACACCATCTCAGCCTCTCTCTGAACCTATCTTCTCTTGCTCTCAGCTCTCAATTCTGGTTATGGGTTGCTGGTATGGCCTCCACTCGGTTTTCATCCCTTTTATAGCCACTAAGCCATGTGTGAGTGAAATGATTAAGAAGGCAATGTGTCCTGCTGCTGGTGCTTCTTAATTCCGTGTTAGGACACCTAAGTAGGGTGTGCTGGCAGCCTTAAGGGCTGTTTGGGTGGGCAATTAGGCACTTAGGCCTCGGGTAGACTTTAATATAGGTGTATTAGTGAGTGATGCTTATGAGTTTGTTTAATTTGAGTCATATGGTGATGGGTCTTGGCATTTAAATCTTATTTCTGGTCACTTTCTCCTTGCCTTCGGTTTCCTCAAATTTTTGGCAGCTAATACCACCTTAATTGGGTATTTACTTGGCTTTGAAAATAGTAAATTCGGTTACAAGTGCTTAGAAGCATATAAAAGGGATTAATTTGTGATAAATTTCCTATTTATGTCTATTTTTAAAATATGTACTCTACCTAATTATGTTTATTTTTGATCCAATTTCATGGCTGGCACTTTGTAGGGTAGTTTAGGGTGTCTCTAAGTGGTTAAATTGAACTTCCTTAGTCCTTAAGTAAGCTAAAGGGCTTAAACTTCAATTTTTCAATTCTTTCTTTTTAGTCTTGAATTTTTACTGGAGAAAATGTATCTTTTTAGGACTCTTCCTGAGGTTGGGGTCCCTTAACGAAGTATTAGGATATCTCTAGAGTGTCTTAGGGTATTTTCCTAGGGTCAAATAGGTCTTTCCTACCCTATTTAACTCACTAAAGAAAAAGGTTAAAAACTAAGTTTTTTCCTTTCAGTATAGTCCCTAGGGTTGGGGTTAGGGTTCCTCTGGTCATTTTTCTCTGATTTTTGGGTCTCTTCGCCTCTAGATACGGTTTCATAGACTTATTTACAAACAAGGACAAAAGCAAATACACTCAAACCCTTAAAATCAACAAGTCAAACATATTAAAGAAAAAATATTCAACACTTTTTGAAAAAGTCAACTATTTTTAGCAAAAGTCAACAATGAGACTTTTTGGTCAACATTGGGTTTCAATTTTTGGGATGTTAGATGAAACACTAAACGGCGAAAACTGATTAACACGAAAATCAAGTTTTCGAAATAATCAATGGCGAAAAACCGATGATTATCAAGTTTTCGAAACACTCACCGGCGAAAACTGATGAATATCAAGTTTTCAAAACACTAATCGGTGAAAAATGATTAACAAGAAAATCAAGTTTTCAAAGAACTCATTACCGAAAATTGATGAATATCATGTTTTCGAAACACTCATCGGCGAAAACTGATTAACAAGAAAATCAAGCTTTAGAAACACTCAGTAGCGAAAACTGATGAATATCAAGTTTGCGAAACACTAATCAGCGAAAACTGATGAATATCATGTTTTCGAAACACACATCGGCTAAAACTGATTAACAAGAAAATCAAGTTTTCGAAATACTCATTAGCGAAAACTGATGAATATCATGTTTTCGAAACACTCGCCGGTGAAAACTGAAGAATATCAAGATTTCAAAACACTCATTGCCGGAAATTAATTAACAAGAAAATCAAGTTTTGGAAACAATCATTGGCAAAAATTGATGAATATCAAGTTTCCGAAACACTAATTGACGAAAACTGACGAATATCATGTTTTCCAAACAATCATCGGCGAAAATAGATTAACAAGAAAATCATATTTTCGAAACACACATCGGCGAAAACTAATGAATATCAAGTTTTTAAAACACTCACCGGCGAAAACTGATTAACAAGAAAATCAAGTTTTCGAAACACTCATTGGCAAAAACTGATGAATATCAAGTTTTTAAAACACTAATCGGCGAAAATTGATGAATATCAATTTTTCGAAACACTCATCGGCGAAAACTAATTAACAAGAAAATCATGTTTTCTAAACACTCATTGGCAAAAACTAATGAATATCAAGTTTTCGAAACACTCATCGGCAAAAACTGATGAATATCATATTTTCGAAACACTCATCGGCGAAAACTGATTAACAAGAAAATCAAGTTTTCGAAACACTCATTGGCAAAAACTAATGAATATCATATTTCTGAAACACTTACCGATGTAAACTGATGAATATGAAGTATTCAAAATACTCATCGGCGAAAACTGATTAACAAGAAAATCAAGTTTTCGAAACACTCAATTGCAAAAACTGATGAATATCATGTTCCCAAAACACTAAACGGCGAAAACTAATGAATATCAAGTTTTTGAAACACTCATCGGCGAAAACTGATAAACAAGAAAATCACGTTTTCGAAACATTCATTGTCGAAAAATCGATGAATATCAACTTTTCGAAACACTCACTGGCGAAAACTGAAGAATATCAAGTTTTCGAAACACTCATCGGGAAAAACTGATTAACAAGAAAATCAAGTGTTTGATGAACTCATTGCCGAAAATTGATTAATATCTTGTTTTCCAAACACTCATCGGCGAAAACTGATTAACAAGAAAATCGAGCTTTCGAAACACTCATTGGTGAAAACTGAAGAATATCAAGTTTTCGAAACACTCACCGGCAAAAACTGATTGAATATCAAGTTTTCGAAACACTCATCGGCGAAAACAGATTAACAAGAAAATCAAGTTTTCGAAACATTCATTGGCGAAAACTAAAGAACATCAAGTTTCCGAATCACTAATCGTCGAAAACTGAAGAATATCAAGTTTTCGAAACACTAATTGGCGAAAACTAATGAATATCATGTTTTCGAAACACTCATCGGTGAAAACTGATTAACAAGAAAATCAATTTTTCGAAACAATCATTGGTGAAAACTGATGAATATCAAGTTTCCAAAACACTAATCGGCGAAAACTGATGAATATCAAGTTTTTGAAACACTCATCTGCGAAAACTGACTTAAAAGAAAATCAAGCCTTCGAAACACTCACCGTCGAGAACTGATGAATATCAAGTTTTCGAAACACTCACCGGTGATAACTAATGAATATAGTGTTTTCGAGACACTCTTCAGCGAAAACTATTGACAAGAAAAACAAGTTTTCAAAAAACTCATTGGCGAAAACTGATGAATATCAAGTTTTCGAAACACTCACCGGCGAAAACTGATCAACAAGAAAATCAAGTTTTCGAAACACTCATTGGCGAAAACTGAAGAATATCAAGTTTCCGAAACACTCACCGGCGAAAACTGATGAATATCAAGTTTTCGAAACACTCATCGGCGAAAATGGATTAACTAGAAAATCAAGTTTTCGAAACACTTATCGGCGAAAACTGATGAATATCAAGTTTTCGAAACACTCATTGGCGAAAACTGATTAACAAGAAAATCAAGTTTCCGAAACACTCATTGGCGAAAACTAAAGAATATCAAGTATCTGAATTACTAATCGGCGAAAACTAAAGAATATCAAGTTTTCGAAACACTCAACGGCGAAAACTGATTAACAAGAATATCAAATTTTCGAAACACTCATTGGCGAAAACTGATGAATATCAAGTTTCCAAAACACTAATCGACATAAACTGATGAATATAGTGTTTTTTAAAAACTCATAGACGAAAACTGATTAACAAGAAAACCAAGTTCTCGAAACAGTCACCGGCGAAAACAGATGAATATCAAATTTTCGAAACGCTCACCGGCGAAAACTGATGAATATAAAGTTTTTGAGACACTCATCGGCGAAAACTGATTAACATGAAAAACAAGTTTTCGAAATACTCATTGGCGAAAACTGATGAATATCAAGTTTTTGAAACACTCACCAATGAAAACTGGTCAACAAGAAAATCAAGTTTTCAAAACACTCATTGGCGAAAACTGAAGAATAACAACTTTTCGAAACACTCACCGGCGAAAACTGATGAATATCAAGTTTTCGAAACACTCATCGGCGAAAACTAATGAATATCAAGTTTCCAAAACACTAATCGGCGAAAACTGATGAATATCAAGTTTTCGAAACACTCATCGGTGAAAACTGATGAAGAAGAAAGTCAAGTTTTCGAAACACTCATTGGCGAAAACTGATGAATATCAAGTTTCTGAAACACTCACCGACGAAAACTGATGAATATCAAGTTTTCGAAACACTCATCGGCGAAAACTGATTAACAAGAAAATCAAGTTTTCGAAACACTCAAATGCGAAAATTGATGAATATCAAGTTTCCGAAAAACTAATATGCGAAAGCTGATGAATATGAAGTTTTCGAAACTCTCATCTGCGAAAACTGATTAAATTGAAAATCATGTTTTCCAAACACTCAATTGCGAAAACTGATTAATATCAAGTTTCCGAAAAACTAATCGGCCAAAACTAATGAATATCAAGTTCTCGCAACACTCATCGGCGAAAACTGATAGACATTCATTGGCGAAAAACCGATGAATATCAAGTTTTCGAAACACTCACCGGCGAAAACTGATGAATATCAAGTTTTCGAAACACTCATCGGCGAAAACTGATTAACAAGAAAATCAAGTTTTTGAAAGACTCAATGGCGAAAACTGATGAATATCAAGTTTTCGAAACACTCATCCACGAAAACAGATTAACAATAAATCAAGTTTTCGAAACACTCATCGGCGAAAACTGATTAACAAGAATACGGAGTTTCCGAAACACTAATCATCGGAAACTAATGAATATCAAGTTTTTGAAACACTCACCGGCGAAAACTGATTAACAAAAATATCAAGTTTCCGAAACACTCATTGGGGGAAACTGATGAATATCAAAGTTTCAAACACTCAACGACGAAAACAGATTAACAATAAAATCAAGTTTTGATAACACTCATCGGCGAAGTCTGATTAACAAGAATACGGAGTTTCGGAAACACTAATCATCGGAAACTAAAGAATATCAAGTTTTCGAAACACTCATCGACGAAAACTGATTAACAAGAAAATTAAATTTTCAAAACACTCATTAGCGAAAACTGATGAATATCAAGTTTTCGAAACACTTATCGGCGAAAACTGATTAACAAGGAAATCAAGTTTTCGAAACACTAAATGATGAAAACTGGTGAATATCAAGTTTCCGAAACACTCATCGGCGAAATTTGATGAATATCAAGTTTTCGAAACACTCATCGGCGAAAATGATTAACAAGAAAATCAAGTTTTCGAAACACTCACCGACGAAAACTGATCAACAAGAAAATCAAGTTTTTGAAACACTCATTGCGGAAAACTGAAGAATATCAAGTTTTCGAAACACTCACCGGCGAAAAGTGATGAATATGAAGTTTACGAAACACACCTCGGTGAAAACTGCTTAACAAGAAAATCAAGTTTTGGAATCACTCATTGGGGAAAACTGATGAATATCATGTTTGCTAAACACTCATCGGCGAAAACTGATTAAAAAGAAAATCAAGTTTTCGAAACACTCATCAGCGAAAAGTGATTAACAAGAAATTCAAGTTTCTGAAACCCTAACCGGCGAAAATTGATGAATATCAAGATTTCAAAACACTCATCGGCGAAAACTGATTAACAAGAAAATCAAATTTTCGAAACACTCATTGGCGAAAACTGATGAATATCAAGTTTCCGAAACACTAATCGGCGAAAACTGATGAATATCAAGTTTTTGAAACACTCATCGGCAAAAACTGATAAACAAGAAAATCAAGTTTTCGAAACACTCCTTGGCGAAAACTGATGAATATTAAAGTTTTCGAAACACTCACCGGCGAAAACCGATAAATATCAAATTTCCGAAACACTAATCAACGAAAATTGATGAATATCAACTTTTCGAAAGACTCATCGGCGAAAACTAATTAACAAGAAAATAAAAATTTCGAATTACTCATTGGCGAAAACTGATGAATATCAAGTTTTCGAAACACTCACCGGCAAAATTTGATAAATATGAAGTTATCGAATCACTCCTCGGCGAAAACTGATTAACAAAAAAATCAAGTTTTCGAAACACTCATTAGCGAAAACTGATGAATATCATGTTTCCGAAAAACTAATCGGCGAAAACTGCTGAATATCAAATTTTCGAAACACTCATCAGTGAAAACGAATTAACAAGAAAATCAAGTTTTCGATACATTCATTGGCGAAAACCGATGTAGATCATGTTTTCGAAACACTCACCAGCGAAATCTGATAAATATCATGTTTTCGAAACACTCATCGGCGAAAACTGATGAACAAGAAAATCAAGTTTTCAAAACACTGATCGACGAAAACTGATGAATATCAAGTTTTCGAAACACTCACCGGCGAAAAATGATTAACAAGAAAATCAAGTTTTCGAAACACTCATCGGCGAAAACAGATGAATATCAAGTTTTCGAAACAGTTATTGGCAAAAACTAATGAATATCATGTTTTCCAAACAATCATCGGCGAAAACTGATTAACAGGAAAATCAAGTTTTCGAAACACTCATCCGCGAAAACTGATGAATATCAAGTTTTCGAAACACTCATCGGCGAAAATGATAAACAAGAAAATCAAGTTTTCGAAACACTCATTGACAAAAACTGAAGAATATCCAGTTTCTGAAACATTTACCGGCGAAAAATTATGAATATCAAGTTTTCGAAACACTCATCGGCGAAAACTGATGAATATCATGTTTTCGAAACAATCATCGGTGAAAATTGATTAACAAGAATATCAAGTTTTCGAAACACTCATTGGCGAAAACTGATGAATATCATGTTTCTGAAACACTAACTGACGAAAACTAATGAATATCAAGTTTTTAAAACACTCACCGACGAAAATTGATTAACAAGAAAATCAAGTTTTCGAAACACTCATTGGCGAAAACTGATGAATATCATGTTTTTAAAACACTCATTGGCGAAAACTGATGAATATCAAGTTTTCGAAACACTCATCGGCGAAAACTGATTAACAAGAAAATCAAGTTTTCGAATTACTCGTTGGCGAAACTGATGAATATCAAGTTTTCGAAACACTCACCGGCGAAAACTGATGAATTACTCTTCAATGAAAACTGATTAACAAGAAAATTATGTTTTTGACACAGTCATTGGCGATAACTGATGAATATCATGTTCTCGAAACACTCATTTGCGAAAACTGATTCACACGGAAATCATGTTTTTGAAACACTCATTGGCAAAAACTACTGAATATAAACTTTTCGAAACACTGATCGACAAAAACTGATCAATATCAAGTTTTTGAAACACTGATCGGCGAAAACTAATTAACAAGAAAATCAAGTTTTCGAAACACTCATTGGCGAAAACTGATGAATATCAAGTTTTCGAATCACTCACCGGCGAAAACTTATGAATATCATGTTTTCGAAACACTCATCGTCGGAAACTGATAAACAAGAAAATCTAGTTTTCGAAACACTCATTGGCGAAAACTGATGTATATCAAGTTTTCGAAACACTCACCGGAGAAAATTGATGAACAAGAAAATTAAGTTTTCGAAACACTCATTAGCGAAAATTGAAGAATATCAAGTTTTCGAAACAGTCACCGGCGAAAACTGATGAATATCAAGTTTTCGAAACACTCATCGGCGAAAATTGATGAATATCAAGTATTCAAAACACTAATCGGCGAAAGCGGATTAACAAGAAAATGATGTTTTCGAAACACTCATTGGCGAAAACTGATGACTATCAAGTTTCCGAAACACTAATCGGCGAAAACCGATGAATATCAAGTTGTCGAAACACTCATCAGCGAAAGCTGATAAACAAAAAAATCAATTTTTCGAAACACTCATTGGTGAAAACTGATGAGTCTTATGTTTTCGAAACACTCATTGGCGAAAACTGATGAGTATCAAGTTTCTGAAACACTCACTGACAAAAATTGATGAATATCAAGTTTTCGAAACAGTCATCGGTGAAACGAATTAACAAGAAAATCAAGTTTTCGAAACACTCATTGGCGAAAACTGATGAATATCAAGTTTCTGAAACACTAATCGGCGAAAACTGATGAATATCATGTTTTCGAAACACTCATCGGCGAAAACTGATTAACAAGAAAATCAAGTTTTCGAAACACTCATTCGCGAAAACTGATGAATATCAAGTTTTCGAAACACTCACCGGCAAAAACTGATGAATATCAAGTATTTGAAACACTCATCGGCGAAAACTGATTAACAAGAAAATCATGTTTTCGAAAAACTCATTGGCGAAAACTGATGAATATCAAGTTTTTGAAACACTCATTGGCGGAAACTGATTAACAAGAAAATCAAGCTTTCGAAACACTCATTGGCGAAAACTGATGAATATAAAGTTTTCGAAACACTCACCGGCGAAAACTTATGAATATCAAGTTTTTGAAACACTCATCAGCGAAAATTGATTAACAAGAAAATCAAGTTTTCGAAACACTCATTGGCGAAAAACTGATGAATATCAAGTTTCCGAATCACTAATCGGCGAAAACTGATGAGTATCAAGTTTTCGAAACACTCATCCGGGAAAATTGATTACAAGAAAATCAAGTTTTTGAAACACTCATCGGCGAAAACTGATTAATAAGAAATTCAAGTTTTCGAAAAACTCAATTGGTGAAAACTGATGAATATCAAGTTTCCGAAACACTCACCGACGAAAACTGATGAATATCAAGTTTTCCGAACACTCATCGGCGAAAACTGATTAACAAGAAAATCATATTTTCGAATTATTCATTGGCGAAAACTGATGAATATCAAGTTTTCGAAACACTCACCACTAAAACTGATGAATATCAAGTTATCGAATAACTCATCGGTGAAAACTGATTAAAAAGAAAATCAAATTTTCGAAACACTTATCGGCGAAAACTGATTAACAAGAAAATCAATATTTTCGAAACACTCATTGGCGAAAACTGATGAATATCAAGTTTCCGAAACACTAATCGGCTAAAACTGAAGTATATCAAGTTTTCGAAACACTCATCGGTGAAAACAGATTAACAACAAGATCAAGTTTTCGAAACACTCACCGGCGAAAACTGATTAACAAGAAAATCAAGTTTTCGAAACACTCATGGGCGAAAACTGATGAATATCAAGTTTTCAAAACACTCTTTGGCGAAAACTGAAGAAGATGAAGTTCCCGAAACACTCACCGGCGAAAACTAATGAATATCAAGTTTTTAAATCACTCATCGGCGAAAACTGATTAACAAGAAAATCAAGTTTTCGAAACACTCATTGGCAAAAACTGAAGAATATCAAGTTTCCAAAACACTCACCGACGAAAAGTGATGAATATCAAGTTTTCGAAACACTCATGGGCAAAAACTGATTAACAAGAAAATAAAGTTTTCGAAACACTCATTGGTGAAAACTGATGAATATCAAGTTTTCGAAACACTCATCGGCGAAAACTGAATAATATCAAGTTTCCGAAACACTAATCGGCGAAAACTAATGAATAGAAAGTTTTCGAAACACACATCGGTGAAAACTAATTAACAAGAAAATCAAGCTTTCGAATTATTCATTGGCGAAAACCAATGAATTTCAAGTTTTCGAAACACTCACCGGCGAAAATTGATGAATATTAACCTTTCAAATCACTCATCGGCGAAAAGTGGTTAACAAGAAAAAAAAGTTTTCGAAACAATCATGGGCGAAAACTGATGAATATCAAGTTTTCGAAACACTCATCGGCGAAAACTAATTAACAAGAAAATCAAGTTAACGAAACACTCATTGGTGAAAACTGATGAATATCAAGTTTTCGAAACACTCCCGGCGAAAACTGATGAATGTCAAGTTTTCGAAATACTCATCGGCGAAAACTGATTAACAAGAAAATCATGTTTTCGAAAGACTCATTGGCGAAAACTGATGAATATCAAGTTTTCAAAACACTCACCGGCAACAACTGATTAACAAGAAAATCAAGTTTTCGAAACACTCATTGGCGAAAACTGAAGAATATCAAGTTTTCGAAACACTCACCGGCGAAAATTGATGAATATCAAGTTTTTGAAACACTCAACGGCGAAAACTGATTAACAAGAAAATCAAGTTTTCGAAACACTCATTGCCGAAAATTAATGAACATTAATTTTCTGAAACACTAATCAGCGAAAACTGATGAATATCAACTTTTCAAAACAGTCATCGACGAAAACTGACTAACAAGAAAATCAAGATTTCGAATTACTCATTGGTGAAACTGATGAATATCAAGTTTTCGAAACACTCACCGGCGAAAACTGATGAATATCAACTGGTTAACAAGAAAATTATGTTTTCGACACAGTCATTTGGCGAAAACTGATGAATATCAAGTTTTCGAAATACTCATCGGCGAAAACTGATTAACAAGAAAATCATGTTTTCGAAAGGCTCATTGGCAAAAACTGATGAATATCAAGTTTTCGAAACAGTGATCGGCGAAAACTGATGAATATAAAGTTTTTGAAACACTCATCGGCAAAAACTACTTAACAAGAAAATCAAGTTTTCGAAACACTCATTGGCGAAAACTGATGAATTTCAAGTTTTCAAAACACTCACCGGTGAAAACTGATGAATATCAAGTTTTCAAAACACTCATCGGCGAAAACTGATTAACAAGAAAATCAAGTTTTCGAAACACTCATTGGCGAAAACTGATGAATATCAAGTTTTCGAAACACTCATCGGCGAAAACTGATGAATATCAAGTTTTCGAAACACTCATCTCCGAAAACTGATTAACAAGAAAATCAAGTTTTCGAAACACTCATTGGTAAAAACTGATGAATATCAAGTTTTCGAAACACTCACTGGCGAAAACTGATGAATATCATGTTTTCGAAACACTCATCGACGAAAACTGATTAACAAGAAAATCAAGTTTTCGAAACACTCATTGGTAAAAATTGATGAATATCAAGTTTTCGAAACACTCATCAGCGAAAATTGATGAATTTCAAGTTTTCGAAACACTCATCGGCGATAACTGATTAACAAGAAAATCAAGTTTTCGAAAGACTCATTGGCGAACACTGATGAATATCAAGTTTTCAAAAAACTTAACGGCAAAAATTGATTAACAAGAAAATTAAGTTTTCGAAACACTCATTAGAGAAAATTGAAGAATATCAAGTTTCCAAAACAGTGACCGGCAGAAACTGATGAATATCAAGTTTTCGAAACACTCATCGGCGAAAACTGATTAACAGGAAAATCAAGTTTTCGAAACACTATTTGGCAAAAACTGATGAATATCAAGTATTCAAAACACTCGCCGGCGAAAACTGTTGAATATCAAGTTTTCGAAACACTCATCAGCGAAAACTGATTAATAAGAAAATCAAGTTTTCGAAACACTCATTGGCGAAAACTAATGCATATCAAGATTTCGAAACACTAATCGGCGAAAACTAATAAATATCAAGTTTTCGAAACACTCATCGGCGAAAATTGATTAACAAGAAAATCAAGTTTTTGAAACACTCATTGGCGAAAACTGATGAATATCAAGTTTCCGAAACACTAATCGGCGAAAACTGATGAATATGAAGTTTTCAAAACACTCATCGGCGAAAGCTGATTAACAAGAAAATCAAGTTTTCGAAACACTCATTGGCAAAAACTAATGAATATCAAGTTTTCAAAACACTCACCGGCGAAAACTGATGAATATCAAGTTTTCGAAACACTTATCGGCGAAAACTGATTAACAAGAAAATCATGTTTTCGAAACACTCATTGGCGAAAACTGATGAATATCAAGTTTCCGAAACACTAATCGGCGAAAACTGATGAATATTAAGTTTTCGAAACACTCAACGGCGAAAACTGATTAACAAGAAAATAAAGTTTAGGAAACACTCATTGGCAAAAACTAATGAATATCAAGTTTTCGTATCACTCACCGGCGAACACTGATGAATATCATGTTTTCGAAACACTCATCGGCGAAAACTGATTAACAAGAAAATCATGTTTTCGAATCACTCATTGGCAAAAACTGATGAATATCAAGTTTTCAAAACAATCACCGGCGAAAACTGATTAACAAGAAAATCAAGTTTTCGAAACACTCATTGGCGAAAACTGGAGAATATAAAGTTTCCGAAACACTCACCGGTGAAAACTGATGAATATCAAGTTCTCGAAACACTCATCGGCGAAAACTGATTAACAAGAAAATCAAGTTTTCGAAAAACTCATTGGCAAATACTGATGAATATCTAGTTTTCGAAACACTCACCGGCGAAAACTGATGAATATCAAGTTTTTGAAACACTCATCGGCGAAAACTGATTAACAAGAAAATCAACTTTTCGAAACAATCATTGGAGAAAATTGATGAATATCAAGTTTTCGAAACACTCATCGGTGAAAACTTATAAATATCAAGTTTTCGAAACACTCATCGACGAAAACTGATTAACAAGAAAATCAATTTTTCGAAACAATCATTGGCGAAAATTGATGAATATCAAGTACTCGAAACACTCACTGGAGAAAACTGATGAATATCAAGTTTTGAAAAACTCATTGGCAAAAACTGATTAACAAGAAAATCAAGTTTTCGAAACACTCATGGGCGAAAACTGATGAATATCAAGTTTTCGAAACACTCATCGGCGAAAACTGATTAACAAGAAAATCAAGTTTTCGAAACACTCATTCGCGAAAACTGATGAATATCAAGTTTTCAAAACACTGATCGGCGAAAACTGATTAACAAGAAAATCAAGTGTTCGAAACACTCATTGGCAAAATCGAATGACTATTAAGTTTCCGAAACACTAATCGTTGAAAACTGATGAATAGCAAGTTATCGAAACACTCATCGGCGAAAATGATTAACAAGAAAATCAAGTTTTCGAAACATTAATTGGCGAAAACTGATGAATATCAATGTTTTGAAACACTCACCGGCGAAAACTGAAGAATATAATGTTTTCGAAACACTAATCGGGGAAAACTGATTAACAAGAAAATCAAGATTTCGAAAAACTCACCGACGAAAACTAATCAAAAAGAAAATCAAGTTTTCGAAACACTCGTTGCGAAAAACTGAAGAATATCAAGTTTTCGAAACACTCACCGGCGAAAACTAATGAATATCAAGTTTTCGAAACACACCTCGGTGAAAACTGATTAACAAGAAAATCAAGTTTTCGAAACACTCATTGGGGAAAACTGATGAATATCATGTTTTCAAATCACTAATCGGCGAAAACTGATGAATATCAAGTTTTCGAAACACTCATCGGCGAAAACTGATTAACAAGAAAATCAAGTTTTCGAAACACTCATAGGCGAAAACTGATGAATATCAAGTTTTCAAAACACTAATCGGCGAAAACAGATGAATTTCAAGTTTTTGAAACACTCATCGGCGAAAACTGATTAACAAGAAAATCAAGTTTTCGAAACACTCATTGGCGAAAACTGATGAATATTAAAGTTTTCGAAACAGTCACCGGCGAAAATTAATGAGTATCAAATTTCTGAAACACTAATCAACGAAAATTGATGAATATCAACTTTTCGAAAGACTCATCGGCGAAAACTGATTAACAAGAAAATAAAGATTTCGAATTACTCATTGGCGAAAACTGATGAATATCAAGTTTTTGAAACACTCACCGGCAAAAACAGATAAATATCAAGTTATCCAATCACTCATCGGCGAAAACTGATTAACAAGAAAATCAAGTTTTCGACACAGTCATTGGCGAAAACTGATGAATATCCAGTTTACGAAACACTCATCGGGAAAAGCTGATTAATAAGAAAATCAAGTTTTCGAAACACTCTTCAGTGAAAACTGATTAACAAGAAAATCAAGTCTTCGAAACACTCATTGGCGAAAACTGATGAATATCAAGTTTTTGAAACACTCATCGGCAAAAACTGATAAAAATCATGTTTTTAAAACACTCACTGATGAAATCTGATTAACAAGAAAATCAAGTTTTCGAAACAATCATTGGCGAAAACTGATTAACAAGAAAATCAAGTTTTCGAAACACTCATTGGCGAAAACTGATGAATATTAAGTTTCCAAAACACTCATCGGCGAAAATTGATTAATATAAAGTTTTCGAAACACTCATCGGCGAAAACTGATTAACAAGAAAATCAAGTTTTCGAAACACTCATTAGTGAAAATTGATGAATATCAAGTTTTCAAAACACTCACCGGCGAAAACTGATTAACAAGAAAATCAAGTTTTCAAAACACTCATTGGCGAAAACTGAAGAATATCAAGTTTCCGAAACACTCACCGGCGAAAACTGATGAATATCAAGTTTTTGAAACACTCATTGGCAAATATTGATTAACAATAAAATCAAGTTTTCGAAACACTCATTGGCGAAAACTGTTGAATATCAAGTTTCCGAAACACTAATCGGCAAAAACTGATGAATATCAAGTTTTCGAAACACTCATCGGCGAAAACTTATTAACAAGAAAATCAAGTTTTCCAAACATTCTTTGGGGAAAACTGATGAATATCAAGTTTTTGAAACAATCCCCAGCGAAAACAAATGAATATCAAGTTTTCGGATCACCCTTCGGCGAAAACTGATTAACAAGAAAATCAAGTTTTCGAAATACTCATGAACGGAAACAGATGCATAATAAGTTTTCGAAACACTCATCGACGAAAACTGATTAACAACAAAATCAAGTTTACGAAACACTCATTGGTGAAAACTGATGAATATCAAGTTTTCGAAACACTCATTGGCGAAAACTGATGAATATCAAGTTTTCGAAACACTCATCGGCGAAAACTGTATAACAAGAAAATCATGTTTTCGAAACACTCATTGGCAAAAATTGATGAATATCAAGTTTTTGAAACACTCATTAGAGGAAACTGATGAATATCAAGTCTTCGAAACACTCATCGGCGAAAACTGATGAATATCAAGTTTTCGAAACACTCATCGGCGAAAACTGATTAACAAGAAAATCAAGATTTCGAATTACTCATTGGCGAAACAGATGAATATCAAGTTTTTGAAACATTCACCGGCGAAAACTGATGAATATCAAGTTATCGAATCACTCTTCAATGAAAACTGATTAACAAGAAAATTAAGTTTTCGACACAGTCATTGGCGAAAACTGATGAATCTCAAGTTTTCGAAACACTCATCGGCGAAAACTGATTCACAAGGAAATCAAGTTTTTGAAACACTCATTGGCTAAAACTAACGAATATCAAGTTTTCGAAACACTGATCGGCAAAAACTGATGAATATCAAGTTTTTGAAACACTCATCGTCGAAAACTAATTAACAAGAAAATCAAGTTTTCGAAACACTCAATGGCGAAAACTGATGAATATCAAGTTTTCGAATCACTCACCGGCGAAAACTTATGAATAGCAAGTTTTCTAAACACACATCGTCGGAAACTGATAAACAAGAAAATCAAGTTTTCGAAACACTCATTGGCGAAAACTGATGAATATCAAGTGTTCGAAACACTGATCGGCGAAAACTTATGAATATCAAGTTTTCGAAACACTCATCGGCGAAAACTGATTAACAAGAAAATCAAGTTTTCGAAACACTCATGGGCGAAAACTAATGAATATCATGTTTCCGAAACACTAACCGGCGAAAACTAATGAAAATCATGTTTTCGAAACACTCATTGGCGAAAATTAATTAACAAGAAAATCAGGTTTTCGAAACACTCATCGGCGAAAATTAATGAAAATCAAGTTTCCGAAACACTCACCGACGAAAACTGATTAACAAGAAAATCAAGTTTTCGAAACACTAATTGCCGAGAATCGAAGAATATCAAGTTTTTGAAACACTCACCGGCGAAAACTGATGAGTATCAAGTTTTTGAAACACTCATGGGCGAAAATTGATTAACAAGAAAATCAAGTTTTCGAAACACTCATTGGCGAAAAAACTGAAGAATATCAAGTTTCCGAATCACTAATCGGCGAAAACTGATGAGTATAAAATTTTGGAAACACTCATCCGCGAAAACTGATTACAAAAAAATCAAGTTTTCGAAACGCTCATTGGCGAAAACTGATCAATATGAAGTTTTCGAAACAATCACCGACGAAAACTTATCAATATCAAGTTTTCGAAACACTCATCGACGAAAACTAATTAACAAGAAAATGAAGTTGTCGAAACAGTCAATTGGCGAAAACTGATGAATATCGTGTTTTCCAAACACTCATCGGCGAAAACTGATCAACAAGAAAATCAAGTTTTCGAAACACTCATTGACGAAAACTAATGAATATCAAGTTTTCCAAATATTCGTCGGCGAAAACTGATTATCAAGAAAATCATGTTTTCGCAACACTCATTGGCGAAAACTGATGAATATCAAGTTTCCGAAGCACTCTCCGACGTAAACTGATGAATATCAAGTTTTTAAAACACTCATTGGCGAAAACTGATTAACAAGAAAATCATATTTTCGAAACACTCATTGGCGAAAATTGATGAATATCAAGTAATCGAAACACTCATCGGCAAAAATTGTTGAATATCAAGTTTTCGAAACACTCATCGGCGAATACTGATTAACAAGAAAATCAAGTTTTCGAAATACTAATCGGCGAACACTGATGAATATCAAGTTTTCGAAACACTCATCGGCGAAAACTGATGAATATCAAGTTTTCGAAACACTCATCGGCGAAAACTGATTAACAAGAAAATCAAGTTTTCGAAACTCTAATCATCGAAAACTGATGAATATTAAGTTGTCGAAACACTAACCGGCGAAAACTGACGAATATCAAGTTTTCGAAACACTCATCGGCGAAAATTGATTGACAAGAAAAACAAGTTTTCGAAACACTCATTGGCGAAAACTGATGAATATCAAGTTTTCGAAACACTCACCGGCGAAAACTGATGAATATCATGTTTTCGAAACACTCATCGGCGAAAATTAATTAACAAGAAAATCATGTTTTTGAAACACTCATTGGCGAAAACTGATGAATATCAAGTTTTCGAAACAATCATCAACGAAAACTGATTAACAAGAAAATCATATTTTTGAAACACTCATTGGCAAAAACTAATGAATATGATGTTTTCGAAACACTCACCGGCGAAAACTGATTAATATCAAATTCTTGAAATACTCATTGGCGAAAACTGATTAACAAGAAAATCAAGTTTTTGAAACACTCATTGGCGAAAACTGATGAATATCAAGTTTTCGAAACACTCACCGGCGAAAACTTATGAATATCAAGTTTTCGAAACACTCATCGGCGAAAATTTATCAATAAGAAAAGCAATTTTTCGAAACACTCATTGGCGAAAACTGATGAATATCAAGTTTTTGAAATACCCACAGGTGAAAGTTGATCAATATCATGTTTTCGAAACGGTCATCGGCGAAATCTTATTTACAAGAAAATCAAGTTTTCGAAACACTCATTGGCGAAAACTGATGATTATCAAGTTTTCGAAACACTCACAGACGAAAACTGATGAAGATTAAGATTTTGAAAAAATCATCGGCGAAAACTGATTAACAAGAAAATCAAGTTTTCGAAACTCTCATGGGTGTAAACTAATGAATATCAAGTTTTCAACACACTCATCGGCGAAAACTGATTAACAAGAAAATCAAGTTTTCAAAACACTCACTGGCGAAAATCGATGAATATCAAGTTTTCGAAACACTCATTCGCGAAAACTGATTAACAAGAAAATCAAGTTTTTGAAACACTCATTGGCGAAAACTGATGAATATCAAGATTTCGAAACACTAATCGGCGAAAATTGGTGAATATCAAGTTTTCGAAACACTCAACGGCAAAAACTGATTAACAAGAAAATCAAGTTTTCAAAATACTCATTGGCGAAAACTAATGAATATCAAGTTTTCGAAACACTCATCGGCGAAAACTGATGAATATCAAGTTTTCGAAACACTCATCGGCGAAAATTGATAAACAAAAAAATCAAGTTAACACTCATTGGCGACAAGTGATGAATATCAAGTTTTCAAAACACTCATTGGCGAAAACTGATGAATATCAAGTTCTAGAAACACTCATCGCCGAAAAGTGATTATCTAGAAAATCAAGTTTTCGTAACACTCATTGGCGAAAACTGATGAATATCAAGGTTTCGAAACACTCACCGGCAAAAACTGATGAATATCAAGTTTTCGAAACACTCATCGGCGAAAACTGATTAACAAGAAAATCAAGTTTTCAAAACACTCATTGGCGAAAACTGATGAATATCAAATTTTCGAAACACTCACCGGCGAAAACTGATGAATATCATGTTTTCGAAACACTCATATGCAAAAACTGATTAACAAGAAAATCAAGTTTTCGGAACACTCATTGGCAAAAACTGATGAATATCTAGTTTTCGAAACACACACCGGCGAAAACTGATTAACAAGAAAATCAAGTTTTCGAAACACTCATTGGCGATATATGAAGAATATTAAGTTTCCGAAACACTCAACGGCGAAAACTAATGAATATCAAGTTTTCGAAACACTCATCGACGAAAACTGATTAACAAGACAATCAAATTTTCGAAATACTCATCGACGACAACTGATGAATATCAAGTTTTCGAAACACTTATCGGCGAAAACTGATGAATATCAACTTTTCGAAACACTCATCGGCGAAGACTGATTAACAAGAAAATCAAGTTTTCATATTACTCATTAGCGAAAACTGATGAATATCAAATTTTCGAAACACTCATCGGCGAAAACTGATTAACAAAAATATCAAGTTTTCGAAACTCTCATTCGCAAAAACTGATGAATATCATGTTTTCGAAACATTCATCGGCGAAAACTGATGAATATCAAGTTTTCAAAATACTCATCAACGAAAATTGATAAACAACAAAATCAAGTTTTTGAAACACTCATCGGTGAAAACTGATGAATATCAAGTTTCTGAAACACTCACCGACGAAAACTGATTAACAAGAAAATCAAGTTTTTGAAACACTCATTGGCGAAAACTGATGAATATCAAGTTTTCGAAATACTAACCGGCGAAAACTGATTAACAAGAAAATCAAGTTTTCGAAACACTTATTAGTGAAAATTGATGAATATCAAGTTTTTGAAACACTTACCAGCCAAAACTGATGAATATCAAGTTTTCGAAACACTCATTGGTGAAAACAAATGAATATGAAGTTTTCGAAACAATCATCGGCGAAAACTGATGAACATCAAGTTTTCGAAAGACACATCAGCAAATACTGATTAACAAGAAAATCAAGTTTTCGAAACACTCATTGGTGAAAATTGAAGAATATTAAGTTTCCGAAACACTCACCGGCGAAAACTAATCAATATCAAGCTTTCGAAACACTCATCGGCGAAAAATGATTGACAAGAAAATAAACTTTTCGAAACACTCATTGGCGAAAATTGATGAATATCAAGTTTTCGAAACACTAATCAGCGAAAACTGATGAATATCAACTTTTCGAAACTCTCATCGGCGAAGACTGATTAACAAGTAAATCAACTTTTCGAATTACTCATTGGCGAAAACTAATAAAAATCATGTTTTAGAAACACTCACCGGCGAAAACTGATGAATATCATGTTTTCGAAACACTCATCGGCAAAAATTGATTAACAAGAAAATCAAGCTTTCAAAACACTCATTGGCGAAAACTTCAGAATATCAAGTTTCCGAAACACTAATCGACGAAAGCTGATGAATATCAAGTTTTCTAAACACTCATCATCCAAATTTGATTAACAAGAAAATCAAGTTTTCGAATTTCTAATTGGCGAAAACTGATGAAAATCAAGTTTTCGAAACACTCACCGGCGAAAACTGATGAATATCAAGTTTTCGAAACACTAATCGGCAAAAATTGATCAACAAGAACATCAAGCTTTCGAAACACTCATTGGCGAAAACTTATGAATATCAAGTTTCCGAAACACTAATCGACGGAAACTGGTGATTATCAAGTTTCGAAACACTCAACGACGAAAACTGATTAACAAGAAAATGAAGTTTTCGAAACACTCATTGGTGAGAGCTGATGAATATCATCTTTACGAAACACTAATTGACGAAAACTGATGAATATCAAGTTTTCGAAACACTCATCGGCGAAAACTGATAAACAAGAAAATCAAGTTCTCGAAGCACTCATTCGCGAAAACTGGTGAATATCAAGTTTCCGAAACAATAATCAGCAAAAACTGATGAACATCATGTTTTCGAAACACTCATTGGCGAAAACTGATTAACAAGAAAATTAAGTTTTAGAAACACTCATTTGCGAAAACTGATGAATATCAAGTTTTCAAAACACTCATTCGTGAAAACTGATTAACAAGAAAATCAAGTTTTCGATATCAATTGCGAAAACTGATGAATATCAAGTTTCCGAGAGTCTAATCGGCGAAAACTGATGAATATAAAATTTTTGAAACATTCATCGGCGAAAAGTGATTAACAAGAAAATCAAGTTTTCGAAACATTCATTTGCGAAAACTGATGCATATCAAGTTTTCGAAACACTCAATTGCGAAAACTGATGAATATAAAGTTTACGTAACACTAATCGACGAAAACTGATGAATATCATGTCTTGAAACACTCATCGCCGAAAACTGATTAAAAAGAAAATCAACTTTTCGAAACATTCATTAGAGAAAACTGATGAATATCAAGTTTCCGAAACACAAATCGGCTAAAACTGATCAATATCAAGTTTTCGAAACAGTGATCGGCGAAACCTGATAATCAAGAAAATCAAGTTTTAGAAACACTCATTGGCGAAAACTGATTACAAGAAGATCAGGTTTTCAAAACGCTCACTGGCGAAAACTGATCAATATCAAGTTTTCGAAACAATCACCGACGAAAACTGATCAATATCAAGTTTTCGAAACACTCATCGGCGAAAACTGATTAACAAGAAAATCATGTTTTCGAAACACTCAATTAGCGAAAACTGATGAATATCAAGTTTTCGAAACACTCACCGGCAAACATTAATGAATATCAAGTTTTCCAAACAATCATCGGCAAAAACTAATTAACAGGAAAATCAAGTTTTCGAAAGACTCATTAGCGAAAACTAATGAATATTAAGTTTTCGAAACACTCACCGGAGAAAATTGATGAACTAGAAAATCAAGTTTTCAAAACACTCATTAGCGAAAACAGAAGAATATCAAGTTTCTGAAACACTCACCGGCGAAATCTAATGAATATCAAGTTTTGGAAACACTCATCGGCAAGACTGATTAACAAGAAAATCAAGTTCTCGAAACACTCATTGGCAAAAACTGATGAATATCAAGAATTCGAAACACTCACAGGCGAAAACTGATGAATATCACGTTTTCGAAACACTCATCGGCGAAAATTGATTAACAAGAAAATCAAGTTTTCGAAACACTCATTGGTGAAAACTGATGAATATCATATTTCCGAAACACTAATCACCGAAAACAGATGAATATCAAGTTTTCGAAAATCTCATCGGCGAAAACTGAATAACAAGAAAATCATGTTTTCGAAACACTTATCGGCGAAAACTGATGAATATCAAGTTTCCGAAACACTCATCGGCCAAAACTGATTAACATGAAAATCAAGTTTTCGAAACACTCATTGGCGAAAACTGATGAATATCAAGTTTCAAAACACTAATCGGCGAAAACTAATGAATATCAACTTTTCGAAACTCTCATCGGCGAAAATTGATTAACAAAAAATTTAAGTTTCCGAAACACTAATTTGCGAAAACTGATGAATATCAAGTATTCGACACACTCATCGGCGAAAACTGATGAATATCAAGTTTTCGAAACACTCATCGGCGAAAACTAATTAACAAGAAAATCAAGTTTTCGAAACACTCATTTGCGAAAACTGATGAATATCAAGTTTTCGAAACACTCACCAGCAGAAACTGATGAATATCAAGGTTTCGAAACACTCATCCGCGAAAATTGATTAACATGAAAATCAATTTTTTGAAACACTCATTGGCGAAAAGTGATTAATATCAAGATTCTGAAACACTAATCGGCGAAAACTGATGAATATCAAGTTTTCGAAACATTCATCAGCGAAAACTGATTAACAAGAAAATCAAGTTTTCGAAACAATCACTCACGAACACTGATGAATATCAAGTATTCGAAACACTCATCGGCGAAAACAGATTAACAAGAAAATCAAGTTTTCGAAATATTCATTGGCGAAAACTGATGAATATCAAGTTTTCGAAACAGTCCTCGGCGAAAACTGATTAACAAGAAAATCAAGTTTTCAAAACTCTCATTGGCGAAAACTAATGAATATCATGTTTTCAAAACACTCATCGGCGAAAACTGAAAAACAAGAAAATCAAGTTTTCGAAACACACATTGGCGAAAACTTTTGAATATTAAGTTTTCGAAACACTAATCGGCAAAAACTAATGAATATCAAGTTTTCGAAACACTCATCGGCGAAAACTGATTAAGAAGAAAATCAAGTTTTCGAAACACTCATCGGCGAAAACTGATGAATATCATGTTTTTGAAACACTCATCGGCGAAAACTGATTAACAAGAAAATCATGTTTTCGAAACACTCATTGGCGGAAATTGATGAATATCATGTTTCCGAAACACTCATCGGCGAAAACTGATGAATATCAAGTTTTCGAAACACTTATCGGCGAAAACCGATCAACAAAAAAATCAAGTTTTCGAAACACTCATCGGCAAAAATTAATGAATATCAAGTTTTTGAAACACTCATCGGCGAAAACTAAGGAATATCATGTTTTCGAAACACTCATCGGCGAAAACTGATTAACAAGAAAATCAAGTTTTTGAAACACTCATTGGCGAAAACTGATGAATATCAAGTTTTCGAAACACTAATCGGCGAAAACTGATTAACAAGAAAATCAAGTTTTCGAAACACTCATTGGCGAAAACTGATGAATATCAAGTTTTCGATGCACTCATCGGCGGAAACTGATTAACAAGAAAATCCAGTTTTCGAAACACTCATTGGCAAAAACTGATGAATATCAACTTTTCGAAACACTCGCCGGCGAAATCTGATGAATATCAAGTTTTCGAAACACTCACCGGCGAAAACTGATTAACAAGAAAATCAAGTTTCCGAAACACTCATTGGCAAAAACTGATGAATATCAAGTTTTCGAAACACTCACCGGCGAAAACAGATGAATATCAAGTTTTCGAAACACTCATCGACGAAAACTGATTAACAAGAAAATCAAGTTTTCGAAACACTCATTGGTGGCAATTGATGAATATAAAGTTTTCGAAACACTCACCGGCGAAAACTGATGAAGATCAAGTACTCGAAACACTCATCAGCGAAAACTGATGAAGATCAAGTACTCGAAACACTCATCAGCGAAAACATTGAATTGCGAAAACTAATGAATATCAAGTTTTCTAAACACTGATCGGCGAAAACTGATGAATATCAAATTTTCTAAACACTGATCAGTGAATAATGACTAACAAGAAAATCAAGTTTTCGAAATACTCATTGGCGAAAACTGATGAATATCAAGTTTTTGAAACACTCATGGGCGGAAACTGATTAACAAGAAAATCTAGTTTTCGAAACACTCACCGGCGAAAAGTGATCAACAAGAAAATCATATTTTCGAAACACTCATTGGTGAAAACTGAAGAATATCATGTTTCCGAAACACTCACCGGCAGAAATTGATGAATATCAAGTTTTCGAAAAACTCATCGGCGACAACAAATTAAAAAGAAAATCAAGTTTTCGAAACACTCATTTGCGAAAACTGATGAATATCAAGTTTCTGAAACACTAATCGGCGAAAACTGATGAATATCAAGTTTTCGAAACACTCATCGCTGAAAAATGATTAAGAAGAAAATCAAGTTTCCGAAACACTCATTGGCGACAACTGATGAATATCATGTTTTCGAAACACTAATCGGCGAAAACTGTTGAAAATCAAGTTTTCAAAACACTCACCGGCGGAAACTAATGAATATCAAGTTTCCGAAACTATCATTGGCGAAAACTGATGAATATCAAGCTTTCAAAACACTCATTGGCGAAAACTTATGAATATCAAGTTTTCGAAACACTCAACGGCGAAAACTTATTAACAAGTAAATCATGTTTTCGAGACAGTCATGGACGAAAACTGATGAATATAAAGTTTTCGAACCACTAATCGGCGAAAACGGATGAATATCAAGTATTTGAAACACTCATCGGCGAAAACAGATTAACAAGAAAATCAAGTTTTCGAAACATTCATTGGCGAAAGCTGATGAAAATCACGTTTTTGAAACACTCATCGGCGAAAATTGATTAACAAGAAAATCAAGTTTTCGAAACTCTCATTGGCGAAAACTAATGAATATCAAGTTTTTGAAACACTCATCGGCGAAAACTGATTAACAAGAAAATCAGGTTTTCGAAACACACATTGGGGAAAACTTTTGAATATTAAGTTTCAAAAAACACTAATCGGCGAAAACTAATGAATATCAAGATTTCGAAACACTCAACGGCAAAAATTGATTAACAAGAAAATCAAGTTTTCGAAACACTCATTGGCGAAAACTGATGAATATCAAGTTTTCGAAACACTAATCGGCGAAAACTAATGAATATCAAGTTCACGAAACAGTCATCGGCGAAAACTGATAAACAAGAAAATCAAGTTTTCGAAACACTCATTGGCGAAAACTGATGAATATCATGTTTCTGAAAAACTAATCGGCGAAAACTGATTAACAAGAAAATCAAATTTCCGAAACACTCATTGGCGACAACTGATGAATATCATGTTTCCGAAACACTCATCGGCGAAAACTAATGAATATCAAGTTTTCGAAACACTCACCGGCGAAAACTAATGAATATCAAGTTTTCGAAACATTCATTGGCGAAAACTGATGAATATCAAGTTTTTGAAACACTCACTGGCGAAAACTAATGAATATCAAGTTTTCGAAACACTCACCGGTGAAAACTTATTAACAAGAAAATCAAGTTTTCGATAGACTCATGGACGAAAACTGATGAATATCAAGTTTCCGAAACACTAATCGGCGAAAACAGATGAATATCAAGGTTTCGAAACACTCATTGTCGAGAATTAATTATCAAGAAAATCTAGTTTTCGAAGCATTTATTGGCGAAAACTGACGAATATCAACTTTTCGAAACACTCACCGGCAAAAACTAATGAATATCAAGTTTTTGAAACACTCATCGCGAAAACTGATTAACAAGAAAATCATGTTTTGGAAATACTCATTGCCGAAAACTGATGAATATCAAGTTTCCGAAACACTAATCGGCGAAAATTGATGAATATGAAGTTTTTGAAACACCCATCGGCGGAATCTGATTAACAAGGAAATCAAGTATTCAAAAGACTCATTGGCGAAAAGTGATGAATACCAAGTTTTCAAAACACTCACCGGCGAAAACTGATGAATATCAAGTTTTTGAAATACTCACCGGCAAAAACTGATGAATATCAAGTTTTCGAAACACTCATCGGCGAAAACTGATTAAGAAGAAAATCCAGTTTTTGAAACACACATTCGCGAACACTAATGAATATCAAGTTTTCGAAACACTCACCGGCGAAAACTGATTAACAAGAAAATCAAGTTTTCGAAACACTCATTGGCAAAAACTGAATATCAAGTTTCAGAAACACTCACCGGCGAAAAATAATGAATATCAAGTTTTCGAAACACTCAACGGCGAAAACTTATTAACAAGAAAATCAAGTTTTCGAAACACTCACGGACGAAAACTGATGAATATCAAGTTTCTGAAACACTAATCGGCGAAAACTGATGAATATGAATCTTTCGAAACACTCATCGGCGAAAACTGATAAACAAAAAAAATCAAGTTATCGAAACACTCATTGACGAAAACTGATGAATATCAAGTTTCGAAACACTCACCGGCAAAAACTAATAAATATCAAATTTTCGAAACACTCTTCGGCGAAAACTGATGAATATCAAGTTTTCGAAACACTCATCGGCGAAAACAGATTAACAAGAAAATCAAGTTTTCGAAACACTCATTGGCGAAAACTGATGAATATCATGTTTTCGAAACACTCACTGGCGAAAACTGATGAATATCAAGTTTTCGAAACACTCATTGGCGAAAACTGATGAATATCATGTTTTCAAAACAGTCACCCAGTCACCGGCAAAAACTGATTAACAAGAAAATCAAGTCTTCGAAACACTCATTGGCGAATACTGAGGAATATCAAGTTTCCGAAACACTAATCGACGAAAACTGATGAATAACAAGTTTTCGAAACACTCATCGGCGAAAACTGATTAACAAGAAAATCAAGTTTTCGAAACACTCATTGGCGAAAATTAATGAATATCAAGTTTCCGAAACACTCAGCGGGGAAAACTGATGAATATCAAGTTTTCGAAACACTAATCGGCGAAAACTGATTAACAAGATAATCAAGTTTTCGAAACACTCATTGGCGAAAACTGAAGAATATCATGTTTCTGAAACACTCACCGATAAAAATTGATGAATATCAAGTTTTTGAAAACACTTATCGGTGAAAACTAATTAATAAGAAAATCAAGTTTTCGAAACACTCAATTGCGAAAATTGATGAATATCAAGTTTCTGAAACACTAATCGGCAAAAACTGAAGAATATAGTGTTTTCGAAACACTCATCGGCGAAAACTAATTAACAAGAAAATCAAGTTTTCAAAACACTCATTGGCGAAAAACTGAAGAATATCAAGTTTTCGAAACACTCATCCGCGAAAATAGTTTACAAGAAAATGAAGCTTTCGAAACGCTCATTGGCGAAAATTGATCAATATCAAGTTTTCGAAACAATCACCGACGAAAACTGATCAATATAAAGTTTTTGAAACACTCATCGGCGAAAACTAATCAACAAGAAAATCAAGTTTTTGAGACACTCAATTGGCAAAACTGATGAATATCAAGTTTCCGAAACACTCACCGGCGAAAACTGATGAATATCAAGTTTTCCAAACACTCATCGGCGAAAACTAATTAACAAGAAAATCAAGTTTTCGAAGGACTCAATGGCGAAAACTAATGAATATCAAGTTTTCGAAACACTCATTGGCAAAAACTGATGAATATCAAGTATTCAAAACACTCACCAACAAAAACTTCTGAATATCAAGTTTTCGAAACACTCATCGGCGAAAATTGATTAACGAGAAAATCAAGTTTTAGAAACACTCATTGGCGAAATCTGATGAATATCAAGTTTCTGAAACACTAATCGCCGAAAACTGATGAATATCAAGTTTTCGAAACACTCATTTGCGAAAGCTGATTAACAAGAAAATCAAGTTTTTTAAACACTCATTGGCGAAAACTGATGAGTAACAAGTTTTCGAAACACTCACCGGCGAAAACTGATGAATATCAAGTTTTCGAAACACTCATCGGCGAAAACTGATTAACAAGAAAATAAAGTTTAGGAAACACTCATTGGAAAAAACTAATGAATATCAAGTTTTCGAATCACTCACCGGCGAAAACTGATGAATATCAAGTTTTCCAAACACTCATCGGCGAAAGCTGATTAACACGAAAATCAAGTTTCCGAAACACTCATTTGCGAAACTGATGAATATCAAGTTTCCGAAACACTAGTCGCCGAAAACTGATGAATATGAAGTTTTCGAAACACTCAACGGCGAAAGCTGATTAACAAGAAAATCAAGTTTTCGAAACACTCATGGGCGAAAACTGATGAATATCAAGTTTTTGAAACACTTATCGGCGAAAACTGATTAAGAAGAAAGTCGAGTTTTCGGAACACTCATTGGCGAAAACTGATGAATATCAAGTTTTAGAAACACTCATCGGCGAAAATTAATTAACAAGAAAATCAAGTTTTCGAAACAATCAGTTGCGAAAAATGATGAATATCACGATTCTGAAACACTAATCGGTGAAAACTGATGAATATCAAGTTTTCGAAACACTCATCGGAGAAAACTGAATAACAAGAAAATCAAGTTTTCGAAACAGTCATTGCCGAAAACTGATGAATATCAAATTTTTGAAAGACTCACCAACGAAAACTGATGAATATAAAGTTTTCCAAACAGTCATCGGCGAAAAGTAATTAACAAGAAAATCAAATTTTCGAAGCACTCATTGCCGAAAATTGATGAATATCATGTTTTCGAAACACTCACTTGCAAAAACTGATGAATATCAAGTTTTCGAAACACTCATCGGCGAAAATTGATTAACGAGAAAATTAAGTTTTCGAAACAATCATTTTTGAAAACTGATGAATATCAAGTTTTTGAAACACTAATCGACGAAAACTGATGAATATCAAGTTTTCGAAACACTCATCTGCGAAAACTGATAAATCTCAACTTTTCGAAACATTCACCGTCGAAACCTGATGAATGTCAACTTTTCGAAACACTCACCGGCGAAAACTGATGAATATAAAGTTTTCGAGACACTCATTGGCGAAAACTGATTAACAAGATAATCAAGTTTTCGAAACACCCACCGGCGAAAACTAATCAACAAGAAAATCTAGTTTTCGAAACACTCATTGGCAAAAACTGAGAATATCAAATTTCCAAAACACTCACCGGCGAAAACTAATGAATATCAAGTTTTCGAAACACTAATCGGCGAAAACTGATTTACAAGAAAATCAAGTTTTCGAAACACTCATTGGTGAAAACTGATGAATATCAAGTTTCCCAAACACTAATCGGCGAAAACTAATGTATATCAAGTTTTCGAAACACTCATCGGCGATAACTGATTAACAAAAAAATCAAGTTTTCGAAAGACTCATTGGAAAAAACTAATGAATATCAAGTATTCAAAACAATCACCGGCGAAAACTTATAAACATAAAGTTTTCGAAACCATCATCGGCAAAAACTATTAAACAAGAAAATCAAGTTTTCGAAACACTCATTGGCAAAAACTGATGAATATCAAGTTTCCGAAACACTAAATGGCGAAAACTGATGAATATCAAGTTTTCAAAACACTCATCGGCGAAAACTGATTAACAAGAAAATTAAGTTTTCGAAATACTCACTGGCAAAAACTGATGAATATCAAGTTTTCGAAACACTAATCGGCAAAAACTAATGAATATCAAGTTTTCGAAACACTCATCGGCGAAAACTGATTAACAAGAAAATCAAGTTTTCGAAACACTCATTGGCGAAAATTGATGACTATCATGTTTTTGAAACACTCACCGGCGAAAACTGATGAATATCAAGTTTTCAAAACACTCATCGGCGAAAACTGATTAACAAGAAAATCAAGTTTTGGAAACACTCATTGGCAAAAACTGATGAATATCAAGTGTTCAAAACACTCACCGGCGAAAACTAATGAATTTCAAGTTTTCCAAACACTCATTGGCGAAAACTGATAAACAAGAAAATCAAGTTTTCGAAAGACTCATTGGCCAAAACTGATGAATATCGAGTTTTTGAAACACTCACAGGCGAAAATTGATTAACAAGAAAATCAAGTTTTCGAAACGCTCAGTGGCAAAAATTGATGAATATTAAGTTTTCGAAACACTCACCTGCGAAAATTGATGAATATCAAGTTTTCGAAACACTCGTCAGCGAAAAGTGATTAACAAGAAATTCAAGTTTTCAAAACACATATTGGCGAAACCTGATGAATATCAAGTTTTCGAAACCCTAATCGGCGAAAACTGATGAATATCACGTTTTCAAAACACTCATCGGCGAAAACTGATTAACAAGAAAATCAAGTTTTCGAAACACTAATTGGGGAAAACTGATGAATTAGAAAACTGATAAACAAGAAAATCAAGTTTTGAAACACTCATTGGCGAAAACTTATAAACAATAAAATCAAGTTTTCGAAACACTCATTGGTGAAAACTGATGAGTATCAAGTTTTTGAAACACTCACCGGCGAAAACTGATGAATATCAAGTTTTCGAAACACTCATCGTCGAAAACTGATTAACAAGAAATTAAAGTTTTCAAAACACTCATTAGCGAAAACTTAAGAATATTATGTTTCCGAAACACTCACGGTGAAAACTAAAGAATATCAAGTTTTCGAAACATTCATCGTCGAAAACTGGTTAACCAGAAAATCAAGTTTTCGAAACACTTATTGGCGAAAATTGATGAACATCAAGTTTTTGAAACACTCATTGACGAAAACTGATGAATATCAAGCTTTCGAAACACTCATCGGCAGAAACAGATTAAAAAGAAAATCAAGATTACGAAACACTCGTTGGCGAAAACTGATGAATATCTTGTTTTTGAATCACTAATCGGCGAAAACTGATCAATATCAAGTTTTCGAAACACTCATCGGCCAAAACTGATTAACAAGAAAATCAAGATTTCGAAACACTCATTAGGGAAAACTGATGAATATCAAGTTTGAGAAACACTAATCAGCGAAAACTAAGGAATATCAAGTTTTCGAAACAATCATCGATGAAAACTGATTAACAAGAAAATCAAGTTTTCGAAACACCCATTGGCGAAAATTGATGACAATCAAGTACTCGAAACACTCACGGCCGATAACTGATGAATATCAAGTTTTCGAAAAACTCATCGGCGAAAACTAATTGACAAGAAAATCAAGTTTTCGAAACACTCATGGACGAAAACTGATGAATATCAGGTTTTCGAAAGACTCATCGGCGAAAACTGATTAACAAGAAAATCAAGTTTTTGAAACACTCATTGGCGAAAACTGATGAATATCAAGTTTTCGAAACACTCATCGGCGAAAACTGATTAACAGGAAAATCAAGTTTTTGAAACACTCAATTGCGAAAACCGATGAATATAATGTTTCCGAAACACTAATCGGCGAAATTTGATGAATATCAAGTATTCGAAACACTCATCGGCGAAAATGATTAACAAGAAAATCAAGTTTTCGAAACATTCATTGGCGAAAACTGATGAATATCAAAGTTTTGAAACACTCACCGGCGAAAACTGATCAATATAATGTCTTCCAAACACTCATCGGCGAAAACTGAGTAACAAGAAAATCAAGTTTTCGAAACACTCTCCGGCAAAAACTGATCAACAAGAAAATCAAGTTTTCGAAACACTCATTGCCGAAAAATGAAGAAAATCAAGTTTTCGAAACACTCATCGGCGAAAATTGGTGAATATCAAGTTTTCGAAACACTCATCGGCGAAAACTGATTAACAAGAAAATCAAGTTTTTGAAACACTCATTGGCGAAAACTGAAGAATTTCAAGATTTAGAAACACTCATCGGCCAAAACTAATGAACATCATGTTTTTGAAACACTCATCGACGAAAACTGATTAACAAGAAAATCAAGTTTTCGAAACACTCATTGGCAAAAACTGATGACTACCAAGTTTCCGAAACACTAATCGGTGAAAACTGATTAACAAGAAAATCAGTTTTCGAAACACTCATTGGCGAAAACTGATGAATATCAAGTTTCCGAAACCCTAATCGGCGAAAACTGATAAACAAGAAAATCAAGTTTTCGAAACACTAATTGGGGAAAACTGATGAATAAGAAAACTGATAAAAAAGAAAATCAAGTTTTGAAACACTCATCGGCGAAAACTGATAAACAAGAAAATAAAGATTTCGAATTAGTCATTGGCGAAAACTGATGAATATCAAGTTTTCGAAACACTCACCGGCAAAATCTGATAAATATGAAGTTATCGAATCACTCATCGGCGAAAACTGATTAACAAGAAAATCAAGTTTTCGACACAGTCATCGGCGAAAACTGATGAATATCAAGTTTTCGAAATATTTATCGGCAAAAACTGATTAATAAGCAAATCAAGTTTTCGAAACAGTCATTGGCGAAAACTAATGAATATCAAGTTTTCAAACCCCTAATCGGCGAAAACTGATGAATATCAAATTTTCGAAACATCCATCAGTGAAAACTGATTAACAAGAATATCAAGTTTTCGAAACACTCTGATAATACCAATATTTACCCTTTTATCTTTTGGCATTTGACAAGCTTTTGTTGAGTTTAAAGAGTCATTATGCATGATTTAATGTTATTCAAGGACACTTAAGGACTTAAATCACAATCTTGCTAATTCCATGTTTTTTTTGAATAAATTGTGATAATTTTCTAGTTTTATTAACTTGAGAGCCTCACAATTGTTTTTCTGGATTTGTAGGTCAACTAGCTTGAGGAATAGCAAGGATTCAAGTGCTAGAGGTCGAGAAAGAAGTTGGAAAGCGAAGCCGGTACAAGATTTGAAGCTTAGAGGCATTTTTGGGCCTGTTCTACTGTTCCACCCGCTGCCAGCGGGTAGCCTTGCAAGCTGCCAGCGGGTGGACTTCAGTTTCAGAGGAAAACGCGTGTTTTAAGTAATCCACCCGCTGCCAGCGGGTACACCAGTTCTGCACGATTTTCTCGCGATTTTAAGAGCTGAAACGGATGGTGGGCCCACTTTCTCAGTGTTTTACCACAAGGGGAGCATACTAGGTCGGATTAGAGGGAATATTCTGATGTTTTAGGAGCCCTTAACCTAATTTGGAGAGCAACCCACGATTTTACACACATTCATCACACAAGCTCTCATTCTCTCAAGTCCCTCTCATTTTTCCAGCCACACTCACCATTTTCTCTTCATCTTCTCCACTCTCCACACACATTCAGACCAAATTCCAGCAACCTCCATCATCATCCATGGCTAAGCAAGGGTTGGAGAAGCTTGGTGGAGCATTCTTCATCTCCATGAGTGGCTAAACTTCTAGTGCTTTGGAGGAGGATGATTGGTGCTTGAGCTTTGGCACTTACTAGGGAATTTTTCTTGTTTTCCATCTACTTCTCTTTATAGATTCATTATTATCTTGTTGATTTTGATGGATTTGTATTGATTGTGGTTCCATGGTTGTGGAACTTAACTTGGTTGTAGTTGGATATTAGGGATTGATATAGATTTGTGAATTGTATTTTCATTCTCCCATTGTGGGTTTAGATTACATTGGATTTGGTTAAATCTTATTGTAGTTTTGATTCATTGTGGAAGTTACTCTAATGACAATGGTATTTGTTGAGTTGAATTCTTATCTATATTAAATTCCCCATTTGCTTCATTGATGGTAATTGATTAGGCTTGTTAATTGTCTGGTTGGTTAATTGCATTCTCTAATTAAATTACCTAGGTTTAGTGGTCACTAAACTACTTTAGGAAATGGCCTTTCATTGATTAACTCCATACTTTTTGATAGCAAGGATAGCCCAAAGCATTCTCCAACAGAGCATATTCATCTCATTTCATTCACCTCAATTTACTTTAGCTTTAAAAATATTGAAAATCCCAAAAAGTGTTAGTTCTAGTTTCATTTAGTTGCATTTATTTCCATTCAGTTTCATTGCACACCAAATGTTTGTTAAATTGCCTCAAAGACTTCCCTTTTTGTGTTAATTGAGCATATTTGTCCATAGAGTCCATAGGCTCCGCGAGAGAGATTCGACCTAGGTTGTGCCACTAGCTGCACTTTCTAGTATTAATTTGATTGGTGCCGGCCTCGCGACAAGGCCGCGTCCATCACACTCACCGGCGAAAACTGATGAATATCTAGTTTTCGAAACACTCACCGGCGAAAACTGATTAACAGGAATATCAAGTTTTTAAAATACTTACCGGCGAAAACTGATGAATATCAAGTTTCCGAAACACTCACCGACGAAAACTGATTAACAAGAAAATCAAGTTTTCGAAACACTCATAGGCGAAAACAGATGAATATCTAGTTTTCGAAACACTAATCGGCAAAAACTGATGAATATCAAGTTTTTGAAACACTCATCAGCGAAAATTGATTAACAAGAATATCAAGTTTTCGAAACACTCATTCGCGAAAACTAATGAAGATCAAGTTTTCGAAACACTCACCGGCGAAAACTGATTAACAAGAAAATCAAGTTTTCGAAACATTCACCGGCGAAAACTGATGAATATGAAGTTTTCGAAACACTCATCGGCAAAAACTGATTAACAAGAAAATCAAGTTTTCGAAACAATCAATGGCGAAAGTTGATGAATATCAAGTTTTTGAAACACTCATCGGCGAAAACTGATTAACAAGAAAATCAAGTTTTCGAAACACTCATTGGCGAAAACAAATGAATATCATGTTTCTGAAACACTCATCGGCGAAAATTGATGAATATCAAGTTTTCAAAACACTCATCGGCGAAAACTGATTAACAAGAAAATCAAGTTTTCGAAACACTCATTGGCGAAAAACTGATGAATATCAAGTTTCTGAATCACTAATCGGCGAAAACTGATGAGTATCAAGTTTTCGAAACACTCATCCGCGAAAACTGATTACAAGAAAATCAAGTTTTCGAAACGCTCATTGGGGAAAACTGATCAATATCAAGTTTTCGAAACAATCACCGACGAAAATTGATCAATATCAAGTTTTCGAAACACTCATCGGCGAAAACTGATTAACAAGAAAATCAAGTTTTCGAAACACTGAATTGGCAAAAACTGATGAATATCAAGTTTTTGAAACACTAATTAGCGAAAACTGATGAATATCAAGTGTCCGAAACACTAACTGGCAAACACTGATTAACAAGAAAATCAAGTTTTCGAAACACTCATTAACGAAAACTGATTAACAAGAAAATCAAGTTTTCGAAACACTCATTTGCAAAAATTGATGAATATCAAGAGTCCGAAACACTCATCGGCAAAAACTGATGAATATCATGTTTTTGAAACACTCATCGTCGAAAACTAATTAACAAGAAAATCAAGTTTTCGAAACACTCATTGGCGAAAACTGATGAATATCAAGTTTTCGAAACACTCACCGACGAAAACTGATGAATATCAAGTTTTCGAAACACTCATCGGCGAAAACTGATTAACAAGAAAATCAAGTTTTCGAAACACTCACCGGCGAAAACTGATGAATATCAAGTTTTCGAAACACTCATCGGCGAAAACTGATTAACAAGAAAATCAAGTTTTCGAAACACTCATTGGCGAAAACTGATGAATATCAAGTTTTCGAAACACTCACCGGCGAAAATTGATTAACAAGAAAATCAAGTTTTTGAAACACTCAATTGCAAAAACTGATGAATATCAAGTTTCCGAAACACTAATCGGCGAAAACTGATGAATATCATGTTTTCGAAACACTCATCGGCGAAAATGATTAACAAGAAAATTAAGTTTTCAAAACATTCATTGGCGAAAACTGGTGAATATCAAGTTTTCGAAACACACTTCGGCGAAAACTGATTAACAAGAAAATCAAGTTTTGGAAACACTCATTGGGGAAAACTGATGAATATCATGTTTGCGAAACACTAATCGGCGAAAACTGATGAATATCAAGTTTTCGAAACACTCTTCGGCGAAAACTGATTAACAAGAAAATCAAGTTTTTGAAACACTCAGTGGCAAAAACTGATGAATATTAACTTTTCGAAACACTAATCGGCAAAAACTGATGAATATCAAGTTTTCGAAACACTCATCGGCGAAAAGTGATAAACAAGAAAATCAACTTTTCGAAACACTCATTGGCGAAAACTGATGAATATCAAGTTTTCGAAACACTAATCGGCGAAGACTAATGAATATCATGTTTTCGAAACACTCATCGGCGAAAATAAATTAACAAGAAAATCAAGTTTTCCAAACACTCATTGGCGACAACTGATGAATATCAAGTTTTCGATACACTCATCGGCGAAAACTGATGAATAACAAGTTTTCGACACACTCATCGGCGAAAATTGATTATCAAGAAAATCAAGTTTTCGTAACATTCATTGGCAAAAACTGATGAATATCAAGTTTTCGAAACACTCACCGGCAAAAATTGATGAATATCTAGTTTCCGAAACACTAATCGGCGAAAACTGATGAATATCAAGTTTTCGAAACACTCATCTGCGAAAACTGATTAACAAGAAAATCAAGTTTTCGAAACACTCATTGGCGAAAACTGATGAACATCAAGTTTCTGAAACACTAATCGGCGAAAATTGATGAATATCAAGTTTTCGAAACACTCATCGGCGAAAACTGATTAACAAGAAAATCAAGTTTTCGAAACACTCATTGGCGAAAACTGATGAATATCATGTTTTCGAAACACTCATCGGCGAAAACTGATGAATATCAAGTTTCCGAAACACTCATCAGCGAAAACTGATGAATATCAAATTTTCGAAACACTCATCGGCGAAAACTGATTAACAAGAAAATCAAGTTTTCGGAACACTCATTGGCAAAAACTGATGAATATCGAGTTTTCGAAACACTCATCATCGAAAAATGATTAACAAGAAATTCAAGTTTTCGAAACACTCATTGGCGAAATATGAAGTATATCAAGTTTCCGAAACACTCACCGGCGAAAACTAATGAACATCAGGTTTTCGAAACACTCATCAACGACAACTGATGAATATCAAGTTTCCGAAACACTAATCGGCGAAAACTGTGGAATATCAACTTTTCGATACACTCATCGGCCAAGTCTGATTAACAAGAAAATCAAGTTTTCAAATTACTCATTGGCGAAACTGATGAATATCAAGTTTTCGAAACACTCTTTGGCGAAAACTGTTTAACAAGAAAATCAAGCTTTCGAAACACTCATTGGCGAAAACTTATGAATATCAAGTTTCCGAAACACTAATCTGCAAAAACTGATGAATATCAAGTTTTCGAAACACTCAACGGCGAAAACTGATTAAGAAGAAAATCAAGTTTTCGAAACACTCATTGGCGAAAACTGATGAATATCATGTTTTCGAAACACTCATCTGCAAAAATTGATTAACAAGAAATTCAGGTTTTTGAAACACTCATTGGTGAAAATTGTTGAATATCAAGTTTCCGAAACACTAATCGGCGAAAATTCATGAATATCAAGTTTTCGAAACACTCATCGACGAAAACTGATTAACAAGAAAATCAAGTTTTCAAAACATTCGTTGGTGAAAACTAATGAATATCAAATTTTCGAAACACTAACCGGCAAAAACTAATGGATATCAAAATTTCGAAACACTTATCGGTGAAAACTGATTAACAAGAAAATCAAGTTTTCAGAACACTCATTGGCAAAAACTGATGAATATCTAGTTTTCGAAACACTCACTGTAACATCCCAAAAAAATGGAAACTCAACTTTGACCAAAAAGTCAAAATGTTGACTTTTCTAAGTTGTTGACTTTTGTGTTGACTCTTCTTTAAATTGTTTGACTTTTTGATTTTTGAGTGTTTGGATGTGTTTGCCTTTGTTTTTATTTGTAATTGAGTCTATGAAACCCTAACTGGAGGTCAAGAGACCCAAAAACCAGAGAAAAATGACCAGAGGAACCTTAACCCTGACACTAGGGACTAAATTGAAAAGAATAAGTTAGTTTTAACCCTTTTCTTTAATAAGTGAAATAGGGCAGAAATAACCTATTTGACCCTAGAAAGATACCCTAAGACCTAGCTAAGGGACCCCAACCCCAAGAAAAGTCCTAAAAGGACACATTTTTCCAGTGAAAATTCAGGACTAAAATGAAAGAATTGAAAAATGAGAGCTTTAACCCCTTTAGCTTACTTAAGGCCTAAGGAAGCCCAATTTAATCACTTAGAGACACCCTAAACTATCCTACAAAATGCCAATCATGAATTTAATAAAAAACAAACACAATTAGGTGAGTGAAATATTTTAAAAGTGGCAATAAATAAGAAAACTTATGACAAATTAACCCCTTTTAATGCCTTTAAAAGCTTGTAACCGAATTTACTAGTTTTAAAGCCAATTAAAAACCCAATCAAGGTAGTTACTACATCCAGCAACTTAAGTAAGCAGAAATACAAGATTAAAATTTGTGAATTGAGTCTGGAAACCCGAGGCCGTATGAGGTATAGCTTAAATTAGGCAAGCTCTTAAGCATTAACTACTAATGCACCTAGATCAAGTCCTACCCGAGACTTAAGTAATTAATCACCACCCAAACAAGCCCTTAAGAAGTGCCAGCACGCCTTAATATGTGTCCTAATGCTAACCCACGAGCCCCATCCAGCCAACACATAATCCCACTAATAATTAGATTTTCACATGGCTTAAGGCTTATATAAGGAAGGAAACCGGTTGAGAGAGGGCATTAGCAGGCAAAAACAAAAAACCAGAGCTGAGAGTTGTGAGTTGAGGGTTCAGGGAGGTAGGTGGAGCTGTGGAGAAGCTGGGAATTCGAGAGTTAGCAGCTGGAGGAAGAGATAGGAGCTGAAAGTTCACACTCACCACACACCAGAATTCTGTTTTGTCTCCACCAATTTGCCCAAGCCATTCAGAGGTCCAAATCCGTGTTTCTTCTTCTGGAAATCAAGGTAACGTAGTGTTACCCTTCCTTCTCATCACTGAGCCACCAGAAACGGTGGTATGAGCCTCTATGACTCATTTTCCCGAGGCTGCCACAGAATGCCCTGTTCTGGGCAGTGAAGCTTCCATGGGGCATATCTCCTTCATATGTTATCCAATTTGAGCGTGTGAGTAGTCATTAGAAAGCTAAGAGAATTAAAATCCCCTCAATGCATATATGATCAGAGGCTTCCGTACAAGGGTTCAGAGCCTCGAAAACTTGTGAATTTTTTTGCTAAACATGCTATTTTTGATGATTGAGTTATATGCTTGCTGAACTTTGTGTCTCTAATGTTCTGAGTCCTGAATTGACTTGAAATGTTTAAGTAAATGTTATTAGCACCTCTTAGTGGATAGGATTTTTCATGGTGACTCAGTAAGTTTCTGGTTTGGCAGTGACGAATTTCAGCTTTTGACTTTGAAAATGTCCTTTTGCTAGAAGTAAGGTTGTCACTACTATTTGCTGGAAATCCCCATGGCATTTTCCTTATTTCTGAAAATTGGTTGCTGTGAATCCTTCTAAGGGAATTGGGAAGGTTAGTTTCTGGTATGAAGAGGGTAGGATGAATGTCTGGTTTGAAAGTAGAAAAGGAGTCATGAGCATGAGATTGAATTCTAAACTGAAATTTCTTCTTCACATAGAAACTGCACTGGACTTTCATTTTTGTCATTTGCTGTAAATTTCCTATTTCCTGGCAATCCTTTGGTAAAATGCTAGTGAAAGAATACAGTGATGGTAAGAAAACAAGTAGGAAAAATTTACTATGTTAAAAACAAAGAGGGCATGAACTTTTTGAAATAAAATGCTTGGAAAACCCTCTTTGAATCACTGCTGGAAAGTGGGGGTATTTTTCTCCATGTACCTTCTGAATTTTCACAATAGTTACATGCTGAAAAATGCACTTACCTAATGCTAAAATTCTGTTTTGAAACTTATGGAGGGTAAATAACAAGTGAAGTGTGATTTTCGAAAGAATAGCCTAAGTTTTACAGAATAAGGCATCAAAGTTGCATTTCCTTTTTATGAGTACATCATGGTTAGTGTTCTAGCTGGCATGACCCCAAGAAAAACTTGCTGGTAGCTTAACTCAATTATATGGGAAAGCCTAGGCATGACAAAGTGGGGTCTTGAGATTCAAACATGCTGAGTGTGGCTTTGAGCTTTAGTGATTATTTTTCTTTGGAACCTTTTAGTTAGCTAGTCACCCTGTAAATGCTCTAGAACTTTTGTTTAATCTTGTTTAGGCACCCTAAGTGATTAGAGTAACTAAAAGATAAGAAAAAATGGCAAAAGAAAGGAAAAGTGTGCAGAAACAGTAGCTCTGTACTAGTGTGACTGCACCAACTTGTTGTGCAAGTCACAAGTGGCCTAAATAGCTTGGGAGACACCAGGATGGGCAGGTAAGAGCTTAAAACAGAAAAAGAGAGGTAGTAGGGACTAAACTGAACTGATTTTTCTGTTTTTGCCCCTTTTTCAGAATCTGTGTAAACTGAGCTATCTGTAGGTGAAATTCCTGTACTTTCTGGTTTTATATATATGTATGTACCTATGTGTTGGCAGGGAGGTGGTCAGAGTGGCCTCTAACCTCTTTTTATGCTCAAGTTGATTTTTAGGAGAATTCATCTGTTTTGCTGCAAAAGTATGTGCTCTGGTTGCTATTTTTCTGTGGAAACTACATGAGCAAGTCCCAATTAGCTTTTAGGTACTTGCTGCACTCTGGTTTTGACTTGAAACAACCCAGAATAGAATTTGGGTGTGAATAGGGACTAATTTGCAAGAAAAACTTGATAAAAACTAAAAAGTCCTATTTCTACCCAAATTCTGGTTAAATTCTGTTGGGATTTTCTGGGTGTGTGTAACAGGTCCTAATTGATCATTTTGGTGATTAAGTGAAGTCAAATTGCTTGAAATGTGCTTTGAATTCTTTATTTTAAAGAAATGGACTCCTTTGAAATGATTTGTAAATTTAAGGGTCCAAATGCAATTGTCTTTATTAGGAAAATTGATTAAAGCTGTTGAGTATGCATTAATGATGCTTGTGGTGAAATTCCATGACCTTTGGATGCTTAAATTGCTAGTTATGCCTGTTACTTGATATGCAAGTTATGTTTGACAATATGGTTGACTTCTGGTCGACTTTTGTTGACCAATGGTTGAAATTATTGATTTTATCAGGCTATTTAAGTGTGTAGCATCCAAACCATGAAAATGAACTTTTGCATGCATCTGTGAACTGAAAATGCCTTGGAGGGCAGGCTTTTGAGCATTCATCTGTATTCTGATGTGCATATGCCCTGGAAGGGTAAAATGGTAAATTGCCCTGGAGAGGCAATATTTGTATTTCTGCCCCGGAGAGGCAATGATTATGCATTTCTGCCCTGGACAGGCAATGATTGTGTTTTGATGCCCTGGAGAGGCAATGTATTTGGCAACTGAGTAAACATTACCTGTGGATAAAAATTATAATGTATAATTTGATCTGTTTGAAAAAGGACACACTAGACTGGCTAGGAATGCGTCAGGGACGTAGCTGCCTAGCAACTAGTGAGGAAATAATCCAGTCCGGGACTGGTGATCCTAAGGTTCTAACTTTGTGCGCACACCGGGATACGCCCTGGGATGTTAGGTAATTACCTGTTAGCCCTATTGGGTAGGCTTTCCATAGTGTTAAATGGTAAGTCGGCATTGTCCTGTTTCATTAGATTGGTTTTTTAAATTGATGGTAATGGTTTAACCAGTTGTAACAGGTCCCGGAGAGACTTGATGGTTGCATGTAGAGGTAAACATGAATTTTTTTTGAAAATACTAGCATGACTGAAAATTTACATATAGTGGTAAATATGCATGTCTTGAAACTGAACATGATTTTTCATCTGTTTACAGTTTTCAGCATGACCCTTGGTATGATTGGAAATATCTTGTAATCGATGTGTATTATGTTTAAATTATCTGTTGATTGAGAAGGAAGCCTTTTTCTGTATTCTTAGGAATGCAGCTGAACCACTAATTAGTTTTTATATATAAAATTGGTAATCTATGTTACTGGGATTTTATATCTCATTACGTTAGTGTGTTCAGATGCCCAGGTACATATTGTTGCTGGAGATTGAGGTAGAGCTCCTGGAGGTACCCCTTTTGGGATACTTCCAAGTCCTGAAGGCGGTTAACATCCTTTTCTTCTTCCCTTCGGTTAAAAATGCCCCAGGGACTTAGAAATGGGTGAGGTGGACTGATAGCAGGAGCTGACTCACATTTTTGGCAGTGACTCTGATGTCACTCTAGTTTAGACTTGTTACTTACTATTTTGGGCCTGCGAGCCACTAACTTAAATACTTATGTTTGTATGTATATATGTCTGTATGGATTTTATGCTGTGAACTTAGGTTTTAACTGCTTAGGTAATATGCAGAGGTATAATACCTCATTTTCGGTTAACCTTATTGGTATGCGTATGTTGGGAGAGCGTGAGAGTTTCAACATGTAACTTCTAGTTTCTTAGGTTAAAGTAACCAACCGAGAGTAAACAATCCTTGGGAAACACTTAACTTCATGAAAGGAAAAATAAAAAAATTAGACCGGGTTTTTAAGAAGTTAAGTAAATAACCTAATTCCGCAACTAAAATGCATAAAGAAACTAGGACGTTACATTCACCGGCGAAAACTGATTAAAAAGAAAATCAAGTTTTCAAAACAATCATTGGCGAAATATGAAGAATATCAAGTTTCCGAAACACTCACCGGCGAAAACTAATGAACATCAGGTTTTTGAAACACTCATCGACGACAACTGATGAATATCAAGTTTCCGAAACACTAATTGGCGAAAACTGATGAATATCAACTTTTCGAAACACTAATCGGTCAAGACTGATTAACAAGAAAATCAAGTTTTCAAATTACTCATTGGCGAAAACTGATGAATATCAAGTTTTCGAAACACTCACCGGCGAAAACTGATGAATATCAAGTTTTCGAAACACTCATCGGCGAAAACTGATTAACAAGAAAATCAAGTTTTCGAAACACTCATTGGCGAAAACTGATGAATATCAAGTTTTCGAAACACTCACCGGCGAAAACTGATGAATATCAAGTTTTCAAAACACTCATCGGCAAAAACTGATTAACAAGAAAATCATGTTTTTGAAACACTCATTGGCGAAAACTGATGAATATGATGTTTTCGAAACACTCACTGGCAAAAATTGATTAACAAGAAAATCAAGTTTTTGAAACACTCATCGGCAAAAATTGATGAATATCAAGTTTTAGAAACACTCATCGGCAAAAACTGATCAATATCAAGTTTTCGAAACACTCATCGGCGAAAACTGATTAACAAGAAAATCAAGTTTTCGAAAGACTCATTGGCGAAAACTGATGAATATCAAGTTTCCGAAACACTAATCAGTGAAAACTGATGAATATCAACTTTTCGAAACACTCATCGGTGAAAACTGATTAACCAGAAAACCAAATTTTCGAATTACTCATTGGCGAAAATTGATGAATATCAAGTTTTCGAAACACTCCCCGGCGAAAACTGATGAATATCAAGTTTTTGAAACACTCATCGGCAAAAATTGATTAACAAGAAAATCAAGTTTTCGAAACACTCATTGGCGAAAACTTATGAATATCAAGTTTCCGAAACACTAATCGACGAAAGCTGATGAATATCAAGTTTTCTAAACACTCATCGTCCAAAACTGATTAACAAGAAAATCAAGTTTTCGAATTACTCATTGGCGAAAACTGATGAAAATCAAGTTTTCGAAACACTCACTGCGAAAACTGATGAATATCAAGTTTTCGAAACACTCATCGGCAAAAATTGATCAACAAGAAAATCAAGCTTTCGAAACACTCAATGGCGAAAACTTATGAATATCAAGTACTCAAAACACTCACCGGCGAAAACTTATGAATATCAAGTTTTCGAAACACTCATCGACGAAAACTAATTAACAAGAAAATCAAGTTTTTGAAACACTCATTGGCAAAAACTGATGAATATCAAGTTTCCGAAACACTAATTGGCGAAAACTAATGAATATCAAGTTTTCGAAACACTCATCGGTAAAAATTGATTAACAAGAAAATAAAGTTTTTGAAACAGTCATTGGTAAAAACTGATGAATATCAAGTTTTCGAAACACTCATCGGCGAAAACTGATGAATATCAAGTTTTCAAAACACTCATCGATGAAAACTGATTAACAAGAAAATCAAGTTTTCGAAACACTCATTGGCGAAAACTGATGAATATGAAGTTTCCGAAAGACTAATTTGCGAAAAACTGATGAATATCAAGTATTCGACACACTCATCGGCGAAAACTTATGAATATCAAGTTTCTGGAATACTAATCGGCGAAAACTAATGAATATCAAGTTTTCGAAACACTAAACGACGAAAACAAATTAACAAGAAAATCAAGTTTTCGAAACACTCATTGGCGAAAACTTATGAATATCAAGTTTCTGAAATACTAATCGGCAAAAACTAATGATATCAAGTTTTCGAAACACTAAACAGCGAAAAGTAATTAACAAGAAAATCAAGTTTTCGAAACACTCATTGGCGAAAACTGATGAATATCAAGTTTCCAAAACACAAATCGACAAAAATCGATGAATATCAACTTTTCGAAACCTTCATCGGCGAAAACTGATAAACATGACAATGAAGTTTTCAAAACACTCGTTGTCGAAAACTGATGAATATCAAGTCTCCGAAACTCTAATCGGCAAAAACAGATGAATATCTAGTTTTCGAAACACTCATTGGCGAAAACTGATAAACAAGAAATCAAATTTTCGAAACACTCATTGGCAAAAACTGATGAATATCAAGTTTTCGAAACACTCACCTGCAAAAACATGATGAATATCAAGTTTTCGAAACACTCATCGACGAAAACTGAATTAACAAGAAAATCGAGTTTTCGAAACACTCAATTGCAAAAACTGATGAATATC